>APFE031397069.1:14527-27283 GCA_000404065.3 Pinus taeda | reverse complement strand
CAAGGGACCTTGGGATGTGAATCCCAACAGTCACCAAATGTACTATAAATGTATATCAAATTGTTAATAAAATTGTATTGCATGCTTTATCATTTATATCTTTCTCGCTCCCCATGTGTGTTTAACAAGTCTAATAAAATTGTAGATGCCTTCAACATGATACAATTATTGTTGCAGGAAAGTTAAATTCAGATGTTGGGATTTGATTTTATAAAGGAATTATATGAAATGGATTGAAATTTTAAAGAATCCTTTGAATCTTGTAACAATCCAACTTCTCAAAATCGAAGCCCATGTCTTGACTACATGATTCAAGATGGAATTTTCTTTAAGAAAAACTAGTTATCTATTCCCAATTTTTCCTTGAGGGAGAATTTAATTAACAAAGAACATAGTGGAGGCCGGGGAGGAGATTTTGGGAAGGAAAATAATTATGATCTATTGGAAAAACATAATTATTGACCAAAGTTGAGGACTAATGCGCAAAATCTTGTGAAGAAATGTAAAATCTGTCAGTATTCCAAAGGAAGAACCAAGAACTCTAGATGGTATACCACATTTCTAATTCAAGATAGGCCTTGGGATTTGGTGAGTATGGGTTTTGTTTTTTTTAGGATTTACAAGAACTTAGAAAGGTAATGATTCTATCTTTTTTTTTGTATATTGATTTTCAAAAACTACTCATTTCATTCCTCCCACTAAGACTAGTGATGCTAGCTAGGCTGCTAATATGTTATTTAAAGAAGTGGTAAGACTACATGGAATTCCCAAGAGTATCATTTTAGATCTAGATACTATATTCTTGGGATGTTTCTACAGAACCTTGCGGAATAAATTTGGTACATAATCATATTACAACTTATCATATCATCACACAGATTGATGACAAGATTGAAGTAATGAATAGAAGTTTTGGAAATATTATACATAGTTTTAGTTGAGATCATCCATAAAATGGGACCGAATTTTAGCATAATCTATTTATGCATATAATGACACTCCCATAAAAGAATCATACAAATTAATTTCCAAATTGTGTATGGAACAAACGTAATAGGAGTGCATGAACTCAAAAATCTAGGAAGAATAGAGTACATAAGTGTAGCGGGAGAAGATTTTGCTACATCCATACAACAACTCCATGACCACGTAAGTAGAAACTTCATGATAATAATCTTAAATATAAGAAAAGATTAGATCTCCATAGAAGGGAGTATAATTTTGAATTGGTATATTTGGTACTTGCACATTTGTGAAATGAAACGTTCCCAAAGGGCAAGTATAAAAAAATAAAATTTGAAAAGATAGGATTGTAAGAGATATTGAAGATATTCTCCGCTAATTCCTATGAATTTGAATTTTCACTTGGAGATGGAATTTTACCATTATTCAATGTAGAATATTTATACAAGTATGAGCCATAAACAAAGAAACCAACATGTGGGGATCAAAACTAGTAGCCAATACAATGGGAGAAACAATTGTCAAGAACTTAACCTTTGTAGTCTGAAAGGATTTTAGGGAAAATATTGATCAAGAATACCAAGGAAAAAATGTGTTATGAATATGTGGTAAAGTAGAAAAACCTTCCAATTTCATATGCAACCTAGATAAATGCCACACTTGTATGGGCAACTGGAAAATCTATTGAAGAACTCATGGATAGGAATCCAGGAAAACTTTATTCCTTGGGAGTATGATGCAAAGACATCTGTAATTTTGATTAACCAAGAGATCACACTCATCTAATATAGGAGTTGGTTCCTCAACGAGTGGTTTTTTAGGATAGGAATTATTTAAAAATGGGACATAATTCTTTAAATTAGGAATTTAGTTGCAACGTTTGTAGTTTTTTATTTTTCCTTAAAATTGTATTTTGATCCTACACTTGTGGATCTGGACCAAACCATTGTAATATTTCTATTTACTAGATTTTAATAAAAATGAGTTCAAGAGTGGTGTAGTGAGATCTCTTAATTTTATTCGAACCAATCCTCTCAACTCCTTTATTGATATCACATATATATTACATAGTGTGCACGCCCCTGTAGTTTCATGACTTTAATTATTGCAGATGGGAATAAAACATATACATACACATACACATGCACACATGCAAAGATATATATATATATATATATATATAGATAGATAGATAGATATATATAATTGTCAGGATGCAAGAGGAGAAAAAAGGGTCGAGGAGAGACAATACTGAGAGGGATTTCTCAAGAGAGTGGCACAAAGCTAAGAGGAGGAACTCAAAGAGTGTTGCATAGCTGGGAGGAATAAGAGGAAGAAGCACAGCCAAGAGGATATGTAGTAAAAAGAGAAAAATATAAGCTGGTAATTCCAACACTTAGCCAATTTTCATTCCAATGGAATCTGCCACTGAAAAATACCTAGAGCCATTAATCAATGAGAATTGTAACAGGGAAGCTTAGAAGCTTGTAACATTTATGAAATTACATTTCCAAAATCTTTCGGGTAGTATGGATGGTTTATTGATGGAAGAAACAAGGAGATGAGAATTTTCCTATTGCCCTAGCTCATCAATCCTGGCAACAATTTTTACTAAGTGTGGGCCAATTCAATGGGTTGGACAAGAAAAATAATGGTTGGAAAAGTTTTCTCTTTATAAGTGGGAAGTGGTGCAATCAAATAATAAGAGCGAAAGATTTCACTATGGTGGCTGATGGTGGAAAGTGAGCCATCCTGGAGCTACTGTGCTCGAAATTTTCAAAGCACAACTCTCAAGACTAGTGGGTCCCATACCTGGGATGTTGGGAGCCTATAACCATTTCTAAATTGGAATTTGCGGCCATAAGAGAACATAAGAGAAAAAATTGTTGAAGACTGAGATATTCATATATATATATATATATATTATATTATATATATAATATATATATATATAGATATTTTGCGACCATAACTTGTATAAAGTTGGATACCCTTCCGACTCTCCCCACTTTATAATAGACCAACCCATTGGGATTTTTAATGAGATTTGTATCCCGAAGGATTGAGAGAAGTGTCGATTCAAGGAAATTTCTTGGAGATAGGACCAACTCTGTTGTGTAGGTAAATCCCCTCTACGGACAAAGGCGATCCCACTAGCCTAACTGAGGTCTAGCAACAATTAAACAACGCTAACACGCAAGTTCCTAACTGCAAAATAAAGGCCAAGATGGGAGCCTACCTCGAATCCAATGCTTATATTCGTAGAAGGGTTGTCACTTCCATTCTTTCACTTCAGCTGGTCGTAATCCTCACGATCTCCGTGAACATACACCTGCACAAGCAAAGGACAAGACAAATACAAGCATAAAATCTAGGAAATGCAACTATGTATCAGTCAGAAAAGATACAACTCAAACATCATAATAAAGACACATGAGTGGAACCATAATGATATTCGTCTATTATTATTGATAAAACAAAAGAGAATACAACCAAGTTCTGAAGTCAAATCCTCCTTTGGTTTGGTCCAGCCAGCAAGTCCCTCAAGCATTAACCCTTGAAGGTAGATATCCCAAGACAAAACTCTCTCTCACGCAAGTTTACACAAGATGGAAACACTTCACAACATTCCTTAAACACTATAGCAATCCCACGCTTATCACACCAACTGCCTATCAAGCTCACACACTATCAACAATGTTCTAAACACAATCAATTCCAAACTAGCAGCTCATGGCAATGGTGGAGGCTTAAATAGGAGAAGGAGTCGCCATGAATGGTGTGAGGATGAGCTTATCTCCAAGGAAGGTGGCTCAAATGACGAAACAGACAAGCCAGAGAAGGGAGGGCGACATTTACAAGGCCAACAACCAAGTCTAGAGTCATCTGGAAGGCCGGCTGTTACAACAAACTCACCCAAACTGGATCATCGCGGGTGCATAACTGCACTGGAGCACTGTCATCGCTTCTGAATAACAAGGAAAGTCATATCAGCGCGATCAGATATAAGGAACAACGTGCTGTCACATGAAATTTGACCAGCGCGGGAAAGCTGTGTGCTTCCACGCTGGCAGCGCACTCAGTCTGTTCTGGAGCGCTCATCAGCGCGTTTATTTTTACAACAGTCGTGATCATAGAGGAAACTTTCGCAAAGTGGGTCATTTGGCCACATTAGAGAGCATGAGCATGATTAATTTGGTCCCATGACACAGTAGGAAGAATGAATGGGAGACAGTGACAAATTACTGTGTAACATATGCCCCCTAAAGCATGAAGCCCAAAAGAGTGGGAGGGGTGAAATGCTTTACGGAATTGGCCGAACTGGAACACCACCAAGAAGAACCTACACATAGTACAACTGATAGCTCAAATACATGATGTACATGGTATGGGCATAGCCATCCATAACAAAGTACAAAAAAATCTGGATCCCAGGTATGGATGTAGCCATCCGATGAGGATCAATGAATGGACTCAGGCATGGTCACAGCCATCCAATGAATGAGCCATGTAGTGATTATAATAATCCACAAAATGTAGCCCGGATCGAAATATACAAAATCCGGTTTCTTGCACTCCAACTCGACCCGAACAAGGTACAAGTTCAAGCATGTGAATGTAGGAGTCGAAGTCGAACATGCGAGAACCTCGTCTGATTACTATTCAATGATGAAAACTGTTAACAGATGCGAGAGGTACCACCAATAATGAAAATGGCCCTCAAGGTACTATAGGTACAATCCACAGTGTGTGAATCAGTGAGCCAGTGTCAAACACCCGTAGAATCATTCGATTGGAGGCCAATTATAAAAACCTCGCGTCGAACACGAAGAACCTACCATTGAGGCATGAAGGCTATAAGGCACCTAAAGGGAGTCTCTAGGTCAACTTCTTGGATAATGAGCTGGAGTCGACAGGAAGTGACCTTGATCGAAGGTGGGCCATAATGTTTCTCACATCATTGACATGAGACAGAGAGGGATAAAATGTTTTTTGTGAGATATCAGAGGGAGGTTGACTATTCTGTAGAGATCAACTTCTCTTGAACATATCGGCAGCATGACAGTGGACTTGGAAGTATTTGACGTCAAATGATCAAGGGTCATAGTGACAAGACGATGAGCAGATGAATGGTCAAACAGGATAACCCAAACCCACAGAGGCAAGTGTGAAACAAGAAGAAATTTCGCCACCCAGACACGAATGCAGAAACGTGCCATGTTCAAGAGCGACATACTGCTGACACGATGATGATTACGGTTCCTTTATTCCCCCACCATTTCTAGCGAGCACCCCGGTTATTTTTGGATAGGAAGCTTGACGGGGATAGCATATGCTTGAGAGGTGTCATCATGACAAAACCCGATGTCATTAAGTTTTAATGAGTTTGACAAAGGAAAAACTCGGCGTCTTTTCATATTTAGAGAGTTTGAAAAGACAGCGAAAAGGAAACTCCAGGGGTGTCCTTTTTCGTAAAGTTGTGTCTCCCGAGCCCGAAAAAGTATAAAACTATGCTCAAAAGAACCTCCCGGCAATTACGACCGAGGATTAGTTTTCGTAAGTTGTGACTTTGACACGAAAAAGTAAAAAGCAATCAAATCCATGTCACTTCCTGACCATTAACGAATTCGAAACGACAAAGATCCGGAAATCTTTTTTAAGTTTAAACGGTCGAGAAAAAGATCTTTAAAGGCGACTGCCTCTCATTTCTTTTGATGAGTCGAGAGGGAGAATCAGCTATATTTTCTTATTTCACGTTGAAAAGAGCTTAAAGCCAAAGTTTTAGAACCAAGTGCATATAGAACCGTTGTAATTCCATCGACATGAGAACCTGCGCAAGGAATACCACATGTGTAAACCTGTTCGAAATAATATAGACAACATGCATAAAAACATAGTAAAACTATATTGGAACCAAGCATATGGTAAAAACCATCATGAAAAGCCCGTATGGATGAAAAATAATATTTAATTTTCAAAATATACCATAAATAGGAGGGTAAACCAATTTTTTACCATTGTTACCATTTGGAGTTTTGGAGAATGACTTGGAGCTGTGAGGTTGACGAGCCAAATTCCACCCCGTACATGCATCGAAGGTCCTGTAGTCTATACCAGGAAGGTTCATCTTCCCTTACGCTCCATTTTGAAGTCTTTTTACTGCATTTTAACGGTGGGAAGTGGTGGTTTGGGCGAATTTTTTGAAGCTCATTCCGCTCTCAGTCAGTGCAGATTTCCCTATCGGGTCCGCGCTGATCAAGAAATATTTCCACTGACCACTCCCGGATCAGCGTGGAAGAGTGATGTGCTTCCACGCTGACCCAGTAAAAATTATCACAGGGCACCATTATCAGTGCAACTGTTTTAAAAACAGTCGCATTGATGCCATGCAACAAATTGTTTGATAAATGGACATATGAAATTTTATGAACAGGGCCCTAATGAAATTTTTTGACTATGCAGGGTATAATGGCGTTCGTTTGGTAGGAACGCACTCATGATAACAAGGATATAGTAGCTTTTGCTAATGCTGGGTGCCGAAATGCAATGTGGTCGTGCAGGTTGCTCAAATGCTTCCTAACTCCGTGCTTGGGAGCACAACTTGACCTTCTTGAGTTCTTAATCGGAGCCTGGAATCCCACTGATGGGAAATTTGTGATCCGAGGCCACGATATCGAGTTCGATTATATTTACATGTATTTCTTGACTGGGTTGTCATGTCGAGGTGATATGCCTATTCTGGAGGGGCAGCGACCCGACGGTGATACTCCAGACATGTTGATGGCCTAGGTGTGCCCACGGGCATGCAAGACACTGAGCGGGAAGGTAGCAATTCCTACGGTGGAGGACATCATCCTTCGGACTATACTCTTCATGGTGACTTGGGCAGCGGGTTCCTTGGCCAATCACAAGGCCTCGAAGGCCCATCTCCGATTAGCTCTCGAATGCTTGAATCCTACCATATTCAACTGGGTAGCAGCAGTAACAACAAGTATGAAGAGACAACTGACCAACTGCCATCGAGGTGAGTCAAAGCAGTTCGGTTACAGGTCAATCTTACTCCCGCTCATGCTAGAGCGGGTACTGGTATTGCAGCTACAGGATATGGTCTCGGACCCACCTAGAGGCCCTTGAGAGACAAGGGCCACACGATGGGGCCAAGTCATGCCATGAGGAGGTGGCGGTCGACCAGTGGCGTGGGGAGTATACTTCCGAGAGTGGTTGGAGAGGCAGACTATTTTTGTGGAGGACTGGCCATATGCCGGCATAGACTTCTGTGGAGATCCAGACATGCCGCTGCCTGTTGGAGAGTAGTGGGATGATGGTGGTAAGATACTTGATCTCATTTTTTGATTTTTTATTTTTGTGATGTTTTTGATTTTTTCATGTACATGTCTTAATGGCAAATGCTATGGTATGCAAACGTGGGATTGGCGAGACCCCTTGGCTTGGCCCCGGAGGCGCGGAGGGATGCACAAGGCATTAGAGCTTTAACTGTGGCTCCTCTGGGAGATGATGCGATGGATACTGTGATGCAGAACCTCGAGGGTTTGCTCATAGGGATACCAGACTAGCAGGGGATAGAGGAGGTCCCCATAGCATCTCAGATCCATACAGTGGGGGTAGAACCTAGGATGCACCGCCTTTTGAGGCGGGTGGCACGAGCGGCTGTGAATTATAGGGAGCACAACCCACCACAGTAAATATCTAGGTCTTTATTCCCTACTGGTGATTTTTTGAGAGACATGTGCCTCAGATGTACAGAGAACATAGGCCCTATCCATACATGTACACTTATTTTTGAGCGCCTTGGTGCGCCACATCATATATATATATATATATATATATACATGTTTTTATGGTCTATTGTATTTTATGCTTCTTGTATTATGTTGATTCACATATTATGCAAATGTCTGTCCAATACATAATTAGCTAATGCATCAGTTAACGTATTAAGTCGTCTTGGAATATGTTGATAAGTAATGAAATCAAAATCCCTTTCTAATAACTTAACACGTAAATACAACCTTAAGATCTGTTGATCTCTGATGGAATAATGTTCGTTGAGTTGGTGGACTACAAGTTGAGAATCCAAGTTTACAACCAATGTGTGAATGCCGAGGTTAATCGCCTCAGCTAATAATTCAATCACAGCACTATATTCAAGAACATTGTTCGTCTTATGACCCAGACAAACTCCTTGAATAGTTACTAACTCACCATGAGGATCGTAGATCACCCATGCCGCAGATGACAAGTTGCGAGTACCGCGGGAAGCACCATCAGCTAAACCAACATAAGGTGATCCACACATCTGTTCAAGAAGCAAAAGACACAATAAGTGGCAATCATGCCGACATACAAAAATAAAAACTAAACAAACACACACACACAACACACTACTGAAAGCATACATACGTACAAAAGGAGAAGTCCACGCATGATAGTTGGTTCAAGTCAAGCCCATTTCGGGACTTTCCTTATCGCACTGTTGTATAACCGACCTAGATAATGTAGGCGTCGTCTCGGCCTATTGTATAAAATGATCAACGGCACCGATGATCTACCCATGCCCCCCGGCCGAGCGAGGTTTACAAGCTAGAGGATCAATGCCCCCTTTTGCAGGGGGACCGAGGGCCACAACAGTGTGCAATGAGGGATCGGAACGAGTAGAAACCAAATCGAGTGAAGCAAGGTTCGGAGGTGGGAGTGAAAAGACACCCATAAGGGCAGGATATTTGAAGAGCCCGGCTCCCACACTCTCGAACAGGGTGGAGGTATGCTCTACGAAAGGCACATTTCCTTGAGAAGAAGAAGCGAAGAAGGAGAGCTAGTCTACCATGACAATTTTCCCTTTTTGAGGGAAACGGATGACACGGAAGAGGGATGAAGCCACGGCACGCATGGAATATGTCCAACTCTAGCCCAGAAGGAGGTTGTAAGTGAGATTTGCGTCAATGACCTCGACTTCTACTTCAACGGTTTTTCCTTCTAAAGTAATTGGAAATCGTTGAAGAATACCATAGGGACGAGATTCTCTCCCATCAAAAGATTCCAATGTCATAGGAGACTGGCTCAGAGTCAGAGACCCAATCGCTTTCCAACAAGCAATAGACATGATGCAAGTTGACGTGACTTCATTAATAACTGTACGATGGATCGTTTTTGAATTGATGATGACTTGTATAAGAAAAGCGATCTGATGTGGCAGCCTTGGGACATGGCTCTCGAGATCAAAGGTAATCAGATACGAATCTGCCGGCTGGATGCCATCGATGGTCGATAGCAGGGACTTCCTCTGAGGGGGGCAGCTCTGGAGAACTTCTAAGGCAAACATAGCCGACGGAGCCTGCGCTAAGTCCTCAACGAAGCAATAGTGCTTGGCAGCATGAGCATTTGGGTTGTAAGATGATCTCCTGAGTATTCCTTTGGGAGGGGGTCGGATGGTCGTCTGAGTACTTGGTCTCTCGATATGGAGCGGACCAGAGCTCAATGAAGGAGCACTTGAGGGAACCTCGGGCTCCTTCCCGGCGGACAATGGATACTCTTTTGTTCGATTCGTTACATGAACGGGAATGGATCCAGCCATGAAGACTTGGGAACCAAAGGGAGAAGAAGATGGATCAGCCACCATTTGAGTCTGTTGAGAGGGGAAAGGTTCTTTAAGAACTGCAAGAATCCCAGGAGCGCCTTTCAACAAACGACTAACCTTGGACCCCCTTCGACAGTCTTTAGTGTAGTGATCCTCCTCACGGATGAGACAAGGATATTTGGGTTTGCGCTTAGCTCCTTCCTCGGATGGAGGTTTGGAGGAATCCTGTTTAGGTTGTTCAGACTTATTCTTTGCTTTCCCCTTTTTCTTTCCTTTCGAGGCCTTACTCGTCGTGGTGGACTAGTCAGCATTAACCTTGGAAGTACTTCCAGAATTTGAACCACCCTGAGAAGTGTTTTCGTTAGAAGCATCTGACTTTTGCTTCCTAGGGTTCGAGGATGATTTTTTGAACGACGGATTCAAAGAGCCAATAACTCCATCAACAGATGGCTTTGGTGGAGCCTTGGATGTACCGGTTCTTGGGGCATCAGGAAAATACTCATACAAAGTACCTGATTGAGAGTAAACTAAGTCAAGGTACTGAGCACGCGTGATCACTTGCTCTTCAGTTACGCAGGCTCCCATAGCAATGTGCCGTGCAATCTTAGGGACAAAGGAAGTCGTGAACCAATCGGTGAGGAGTTGATCAGGAATCCAAAACTTGATCAACCAGCAACGCCTTCTCCATTCATGTATATGACCAGAGATGTTCGTAGCCGTATCCTGCTTGAGAGACGTAAGGAGATGGGTCCCTATCTCGTACCGAATGGGTAACTGAAAATGAGTGAGGAATGCCATAGCCAATGAATTAAAATCTTGAAAAGACGCACGGGTCAATTCAATGTACCATTTAGCAGCGGAACTGGTGAGAGTCCTTTGGAACAGGCGAAGTCGAATCGAATCATCAAGCCATGAATTAGATGAACACCATAGGTGATAAGTTATTACATGGGCTTGAGGATCCTCTCCAGCTTTGCCGTCGAATTTGGGACAGTTGCCGGGTATTTTAGTTGGTACTGGTGGCCATTTTGGATTATGCAAAATAGGATCATTTGTTAATTTCGACACATCAGGCAAATTTCCAACGTCGCTAGAAATGGTAGCTGCGGATTGAAGGACATCTGCTGATATGAGGTAAGGCTAGAGTTCCATCCAGTTGCAGGTTGCCCCCATTGACCTTGTCCGGATGGACCAGGTCCAAAAGGACCCTGTCCATAGGAACTTTGTTCATGAGGGTTATATCCGTAACCGGATGGTTGATACTGGTTCTGCCCCACAGCGCCCCATTGGTTACCATACTGTCCTGCAGGAGCAACATTGAGTTGCTGATAATTTTGATAAGGGGTGACCTGCGGTTGTTGGTAATTTTGATACGGGGCAAATTGATTCTGCCCTTGGGGTTGCTAGTATCCATACGGTTGCTGGGCTCCATATTGAGCCTGGGAAGCAGGCTGCATTTGATAAGAAGGTTGGGATTGATACCCACCTTGTGGCTGGAGGCTAGTTTGATTCTGAGGCTAGTAACCGAGTTGAGCTTGAGAAGCAGGAACCATCTGCATGCCCGGTTGAGCTGGCCCAGAAATATATCCTTGTGAAGACTGACGTTAGGCCATCTGACCGGAAGGTTGTCCTGGTTGGATCTGAGACGGACCTACTTGCCCAGAAGGTCGAGCTTGCTTGGTGTTTGGTTGTCCTTGCACAACCGAAGGTTGTCTTTGTAGGCAAGATGGCTAATTAGGCTGAGGAGTGGGTTGGCCTTGCTGTGCGTAAGGTCGTCCCAGGTTTCCAGAGGTTTGCCCATAAGGATAACCTTCTTGGTTTCCAGGCTGCACTTGGTGCGCGTAAGGTTGTCCCGGGTTTCCAGAAGGTTGCCCAAGATATGTATAAGATGGACCAACAGAGGCCGAAGGTTGTCCCTGATAGGGTTGTCCTTACGGGCCTCCAGGTCACCCTGGATAGGTCTGGCCATAATACTGCTGCCCATAATTAGGCTCCGTGTAGGATGGCTGACCTTGTTATGATGGTCCCTGGGATGGCTTCCCTTGACCTGGACGGAATTGGCCACCACCATAACCGCTGGTACCCCAAGCCACATTCAATGGAACTGTACCCTCAACAGCGGGTTCAGTCGACAAGGAGGTATACAAATAATGATTGACAGGATCATAATAAGGGCCCTACCCACCTGAATTTTGGATAGCATGCAAGTACTAAGAATATGCCATCCCTGGTGAAATGGGATCAGAAGAAGGCGGGGCATCGCTTGCAAGATGGACAACTCTAGCAACATGTTTCGATTGACCACTACATACCGGGCCTCAGGATGGGCTGGCAATAGTAGTTACGACAGAAGATGCTGTAACGGCACTAGCAATTGGAGTCGATGATGCGACACAAATGGTCGGATTGGTTGGAACAGATGTGTCAGTAGTATGATGAACCTGGGAAACAAAAGGTCCCGTAGTGGGAACAATGTTATTATCCCACATAGAAGAGGAACTCGCAGAGCCCATACCATCCCTTAGAGATCTATAGCGCGCCGGCACTTTGATACCAAGAGGTGTAACAGTGTAGGGCATAGAGATAACCGGGGATGTGGCCGGGATGGGAGTCTAAATACTTGAC
Organism: Pinus taeda; assembly: GCA_000404065.3. NCBI lineage: Eukaryota > Viridiplantae > Streptophyta > Pinopsida > Pinales > Pinaceae > Pinus > Pinus taeda. The sequence goes on along the minus strand of APFE031397069.1, from coordinate 15,099 downwards.
ATAACGGGCGTTCCACTCAATACAGGAGATGTGTCCTCCATGTCAGAAGAAGACATCGGGGATGAAACACCAACAAGAGTAGAGGGAAAATCCTCTTTAGAAGGCTCCCAAACAGGGTTCCAAAACAAGTCATAAAGTTCGTCCTCTTGAGCATGAGAGTTCAACGGTTGGACACTTGGAATAACAGGGAAAGTGTCGCCACAAACCGGTGTCTCAGGAGCAGCAGAAGAAGGAGACCCTTGGTCACTCGGGATGGCAGACGGGATCGATGGATCTGCCAGGATGATCGAATCAAACAAACATCCTAGACAAACTAACGATAAAAGACCCTACTCAAAACTAACGCAAACAAGATCTAACAAGGTAAATGTAATTATGGTCGAATAAATTTTAAGACATTAGGACACAACTTGACCTTTTCATGTTTTAAGAGTCGAGAAAAGGACAAAAGATGACTCTAGTCGCCTTCGAATATTTAGCGAGCCTGAAGTGACAAGTGCTCAATAGAGCCTTTTCTTTTACAGAGTCCGAAAAGGATCAAAAAGTGACTGCTCTGGAGAAACTAGGCAAGG
>APFE031397068.1:281617-301540 GCA_000404065.3 Pinus taeda | reverse complement strand
AGATGATAAATTATAGTGCAGCAAAGTTCACGCACTTTCATGCAGAGAAACGTTCACGCACTTTCATGCAGAGAAAAGTCCACGCACTTTCATGCAGAGAAAAGTTCACGCACTATCATGCAGAGAAAAGTTCATGCACTTTCATGCAGAGAAAAGCACACGCACATGCGAAATCTTATGGTTGGTTCATGGTATTAGTCCGACAATTTTTGATCCTATGGTTTTGGTCTGTGGTATTTAGTCCTTGGCATTTGAACCTATGGTTTTGGGCCATGGTATCTCGTCATAAGTGTTGATCCCAAGTATTAGGTCCATGGTATTGAATTGTTATGGTTTTTGGTCCGTGGTACTATGAAAGGCCTAAGGCTATAAAAGAGGAAGGAGATCATTTGGCAAGGCATCTTTTGAATTATTGAATATCTGATAAAGTGCTAGATCTGGAATACTATGATTGGGTTATGGTGTATATCTGGATCTGAATGAAGAAGGAACCTGAGTGCAAGGAGAAGGATAAGTTCTATTGATGGGTCAAAATCTTAAGGCTAGAATAGTGGTATCTCTATATGATTTTGATCTGTGATATGTGGCGCATGCTTGATCTATAAATCTAATAATCTAGGTTAACTAATATCTAAATGTTTGAAAGAATGAATTTATAGACCTATACGCAGGTCGGTATTGACATAGAAGCGTATGCACGCAGGTTTCTGAAGAGTGAAGTAGCCTACATTTGTTGATTTATGTTCTAGCTGCTTTTGTTTATTGCTACAGTGTTCTGGGTTCAGAAGTGGGGTGTGATTACTGTTATTATGATCTGGGTACAGTCATCAGAGAAGTGTTTATTTTGATTCAATTTTAATTGGTGAAAAGGTGATTGGTTGATGCATAAATTTTTTATTGTTATTGCAGAGTTCTATAGTCTGCTCTGTGTTCTGGTGACTATGTTGTTGACAGGATTTCAGTGTTTCAGTGATTTAGAAATTGATGATGTTAGTATTGATTGTTTTGTGCTTCAATGATATTGATGGGTTCAGTATGAAAATTGGATGAAACGTGGCCTTCAGATTATAATGTTGTGCTTCAAGAGTATCCAGTCTGAAAATGTATGAAACGTGGTACCTAGAGGAAGAAAGAGAAGGTTGTTGCCTTTTGTAGGTCGGAACCTACGTACTAGTATATCAGCTAGTACAAGAGCTAAGGGGGTGGTAGCTCCCTTCCAGTAGCAGCTGGAGAACAAGTAAAGGTTGGAGCATTTCAGTAGGCCAACACCTGCGTACTAGTAAGTGGATCAGCTAGTACAAGAGCTAAGGGGGTTGTAGCTCCCTTCCAGGAGAGTCTGGAGAACGAGAGAAGGTTGTAGCCTTCTATAGGTAGAAGCCTGCGTAATGGTATAATACTGCACCAGTACAAAACTATTGTAAATGAAGTTTCTTATTAAAAGAAGATAGAGATGACTTGCAGCAGGTGGTTTTCACCCACATTGGGTTTCCACCTTATATCATGGTGTTCATGTTTGATTCTTGTGTGTGATGATCTATTCTGTTTTACTGCACCTGCTTACTATACATATGGTTAAAGAAGTTCTAATGCACTAACGAAAGATCAACATTTAATGGATTAATTGAATCATAAGTATACTGGATATATGCTAGTTACATTAGACACAGTTGCGTTGAAGTAGCGTATATGTATCTAAGTATGGAAATGAATTTTTTTTATTGAATGTATAATACTGATTCACCCCCCCGCTCTCAATATTATTTCCAACAATTTGTACATATTTATGTATGGTTTTTGTTGTAAATACTGCAATGAGCTAGGTTATAAAGCTTCAATAAGTCATATGATGGTCATATTATCATGTTTGTCATGATGGTTTTACTTTTAATCAAGTTGTTATTTCAAAGACTAAAATGAGTTGGGTTATAAAGCTCCAGAGGAAGTATGTTTTTGGTTTTCAGTGGTTTTTTTGGTTGTAGGTGTCATAGAAAACTAAGGATGGTGTTCTCCTAAGGGGGAGGGGTCTATAATAGGATGGGGTTAAAATTTCATGTAATAAAAGTTAATAAAGGTAAAATAAGACCATGGGAAAGGCACACTTATTCCAAGATGAATGTTGGGCAAAATATCCTAGTGAGCATCACTTGTGTTTCATGGCTAAGGGGAAATTGGAAACGGCAATGGCTAAGCCTTTGAAAAGGCAAGAATGTATTTTTGGCACATTATTTATGAAAATAATGGAAATTAAGAAAAAAAGGAAGGTGAAAGGTCACAGGTTGCATGTGAGGAGGAAAATGAAGGAAAATACTAGAAAATTGAAGAAATTATAGGCATGAATGAGAAAAATACATCAAAACATCAGTTGGTAACCTTTTGTCATTTTAGTTTTCAAATTAGTCTCAGAGAGAAGAAGAGAACCAAGAAGAGAAGGAATGTAAGAAATAAAGGAAAGAAAATGAAAGCAAGGGAATGACAAGGAAATCAAGGATCAAGTAAGGAAAAGTTGGATCAACCAGCTTTAGCGGGAATGCTTGCAGGTAACAGGTTGCATGTATGATTTCCTAGCTTGTTTTCACATGCATTGTATGTGAATGTTGGTATTTGGTTATTTTCTTATCATTGGCATGGTTTTTTCGGGTTTCAATAGTGGATTTTAGCCTAGCCTTTCCATTTCTGGATAGCCATGGTGTGATGGGATTGTTCTTGATTTGAGCTTTGGATTTCTAGAAGATTTGGGATTTGGGTGAGGTGGTCTCGAGAAAATTTCCAAAGACCTAGGAATCCCTTGACCGATATTGGCAGGATACATGGTAAAACCTGAGGGTGGAGATGGGAAAATTCCTCAAGGTATTGGAGAATAAATTCTGAGGCATCCAAGCTCGGTTTGGTTTTGTGATCTCGACAATGGCTTAGGTGAGATCATGGTATGGTGAGGGTGGAGGTGGTTTAAAATCTTGATTCCCTCGGTTTTTATTAGATTGGTTTATACCATGATATCCCACATTCATGCTTGGAATATGGCATGAGGGTGACTAGCTGAAAGAAATATTTGATTCAACCAGTCTATGGTTGTGTGGTATGTGAAAGTCTTGAACCTGGTCAGCTTTTTCCTATGTTAGTAAGAGCTATGTTTCTCCTATTTTGATGAGGAAATGTACTTGTTATTATATTGATTCAATGGTTGTTCTCTTATTGTTATTTATTTGGTTATATACTAGTTATAAGCATGGTTATATGACAGTTCTTAGTCGTGGCTCTTTTGATGTTTTTAATTGTAACTAGATAAATAATGAATGCAAGACCTAAATGGAGTTATGACAACTAATGTGAGAATGTAGTCACCCTTCTTGTTAAACCTTAGATAAGTTTCCAATCCCTTATGATCAGACTTTCGTTCATGACCTGTAGGTTGCATATTTACCAGGTGTCTGATGGAATGTTAGTCCCAGTTAGGGAATGTTAGGTCAATTCTTGGTTTTAGATTTTGGTTTACAAGCCTTATTTTTATTTCATTTAGCATCTTTGTAAGTTTCACTATGTTTTGCGTAGAGGCCTAAGTCCTGGTCCTGAAAAACTGGCTCAGAATTCGAAGTCTCTGGCATAGATTTGAGCAGAAATTTCCATAGTCACTAGGAATCAGGATTATGTGAGCAACTTGGGAACCATATTCACATGGATGGCTTGGAAAGGGAGTGATTGGACCTCTAGATCAGGTAAAAATAAGGTTATCTAAGGGGTTGGAGACTTGGAGCGGTTGGGTTGCTCTTGGAGGTTCTATGGCACCTGAGGGAATTCAGTAAGGTCCTAAGTTGTTGACTCAATTTCCTGAAGGTCATATAGGAGGTTGAGTCTTATCACAATGCTCCTCATCTCATTTTTACCTAAAAAAGCCAATGAAAGTGGGTAAATGTGGGAGGGATGGTTACATCAACTGAATTAAACTGCTACAACTAAACTTAACTCGACCCAAGCTCCTAAAATTTAGGAATCATTGCACACAATGGGAGTTCATGCCCCTAACTTGAATTAACTAATCTAACTAAGTCACCTTAGTTAAGTCATCCAAGCTTTCTATTGATGTGGAATTTCAAATTTTCCCAATTTAATTAAGGCAAAATCAAATCGGGAATTTTCTTGTTACATTTTTCTATAATTAACTTGGTTGATACTTAGGCTGCTGGAAACATCTCCAGTTATTTTATGAAATAACCCCATTACTCATCGAAAAGATATCTCCATAAGGCCTAGTTACTTTAAGAGTGGAAAGGGAGAATATGTCTTGTTAGGAATTTTTATCATACACAAAACAAACAAAGACCATTTCTTGTTTGATTGATTGCATAGAATAACTTAAAGGGAAATTAACCATTTATTTTTTTTCCTTTTTTTATGTATGTGATTTACTTGCCTTTATACATATCCTCCCTCACCACAGAAGTAGCACACACTCCATTTGACACTTTAGGGGACCCCATCATGCCTCATCACTCTAGGTGCTTCCAAAACCTCTCCCCATTATTGGGAGGTGCACCAAGTCTCTCGCCATTTTGACATACAAGACATCGCACAACCACCGTTATTGGAGCATATTTTATTAGAGAAATTTTGATTGGGGTTGTAGCCTATAGGTTGGGCCCTAAACCAAGGGAACTCATCCCTCTGCATCAAATTCATATGTGAGGCAATAGTAGACTTTTCATTAGCATAAAATAGAGTTCAGATATATCATATAATGAAAAACTCAAGCTCCTACCTCTTGATAGTACTTCACTGCTAAAACAAATTGAATCCTAATGAGACCTTAGGCCTATTTACTTATACAAAGAGGATTGAGGGGTAGCCTCCTTGAAAATAGGACTGCCTCCCTCTAAAACATTGAAAAACGTGGATCTAGCTCCCTTAGATTCTCACATTCACTTTAGTTCATTAACTGCCATTAGACCTTGAGTTGTATATAAGTGTAGATGAGTGATTATAGGGATAACTTCAAGTCAAAGGAGAGTAAATGAAGGGGACAAGCCTCCTACACTTCCTCTAGCTTCCTCCAACGTGCCTCTACATCATAAATGTACTAAAAAATTCTCTTTTTCCTACACATTAACCACATTTGGCAACAAAGCATGAAAAACACCCTTTAATCTTCCTATTAAACATATTATGGCCAAAAGTATGTTAATTAATGTGAGAGAAGGAGAAATTATGGGGAGGGTGAAAAAATGGCCTTATAATATACCTTTCGATGGTACTCATCACTATTGAAAGTAATTTCTTTAATTCTGCAAAAGCATTATCACATTTATCAGTCCAGACAAATTCCACATTCCATGTTAATACATATAAAGGTGTTGCAATCTTTAAGAAATGTGTTATAAATTGTCAATAATAATCATCATAACCAAGAAAACTGCGTACCTATTTTTGTGTCCAAGGGGCAAGAAGTCTAAAAATTACTTCAATATTTGCAGTGTCTACCTAGATGCCTGCGGAATAAATAAAGTTTCCCAAGGCTACACCTATCATCAACATGTGGTATTTTTCATGACTGAGGTATATCCTTGTCGCTATACATTTGATGAGAACCTTTTCCATATTATCCAAAGCCTCTTCGAATTTGTCACCATAAGGTGTGAAGTCATCCATATAAACTTCAATTCCATCACTAATTAAATCAGAGAATATACTCAGAACTACTCTTTGAAACACAATGGGTACATTTTAGAGACTGAATGGGAGAACTCAATATGAAAATTTTACCCACAGACAAATGTGGTCTTATGTTGATCTTCTAAAGTGATATGAATCTGGTTATATCCGCTAAACCTGTCTAGAAAAGAAAAATATTTGTTTTTAGTAAGGGTATTGAGAACTCGATTTATGAAAGGAAGATGAAAGTGATTCTTTTGTGGATATTTGTTTAATTCCTTATAGTTGACACAAATACGCCACTTCTTGTTCTTTTTAGGGATGAAAACTAATGGTGAAACCCATTGGCAATTCGATATAGGATATATAGAATTAGCATCAAGCAATTCCTAAAGTTCTTATTTCACTATATCCTTAAGGTGTAGGTTTATTATTTGTTGAGGTTTCCAAATAGGATAAACATCTTTCTCTATATAAATATGATGTGTACATAATCTAGGTTTAATACCTTTCATACAGAAATTACCTGCATACGAATTCTAAAACACAGAAAATAAAAAATGCGAGAGCATAACACATAAAACACATATACACAGAGATTTTCCCCTGGATCCAAAAATTGGGACTACCAGCTTGATTTTTCATTATATTCCTTTCAATTCTACAATACATATTTATATATGTTGAAGCATTGAATACCATGGACTGAAAACCATCGCGTCCAAAACCATGTGCAAAAATCATGCACAAAATCATAGGTAGGTCTGCCCAACCTAATATAAGGTCCAGAAACAAAATGTTTTGGGGTGTTGCCCCATACCCCATAGAGTGGGGTTACTTGCACCCCTCAAAACCCCTGTGACCTCCCCGGGTTAACTACGTGGGCTAGTAGTGGAAAGAATATAACACAACCCAACCTTCTTCCACTTGTTGTTTTCTTTCCACAGGGAGCCACAAGAGAGCTTGGTCATTTATCCAGCCCTGCAATGCCCATTGTTTCTCTACACCAAGAGAACTTCTCAAAGCTCACAGATTTTGTCAATGCATCTACAATATTCTTCCAAGTGTCCACCTTTACCAGCAACACTTTTGTGTCTTCTATCATATCCCTCACAAAGTGATACTGAACATCAATGTGCTTTGTCTTTGAATGATACGCAAGGTTCTTTGCCAAGAAAATTTCACTTTGGCTATCACAGTCTATCTTGATAGCTCCCTGTACTAACCCCATACTTGAACATAATCTTTGCAATCAAACTGCTTCCTTGCTTGCATGAGTGGCTGCCATGTATTATGCCTCTGTAGTTGATAGTGCCACTACAGATTGTTTCTTACTCATCCAACTAACTGCACCTCCAAATAGTTCAAACACATACCCACTTGTAGATTTTCTTTGATCTAGATCTCTAGCCCAGTCTGCATCAACAAAGCCACGAATATCCAACACTCTGTCCAATCCTGGTCTTCCTTGGTAGCACAAACCATAATCACTAGTGCCACGTAAAAACCTGACAACCTACTTCACTGTTGTCCACTGCTCCTTCCCTCATTTTGACATAAACTTGCTCAATACTCCCACTGCATGTGCAATGTTTGGTCTAGTACATACCATCACATACATCAGGCTACCTTGCATCTTGTACAAAGTTCCAATTTGAACTCCCTGCATAAATACTAGTTCTCCCCAAACCATCTTGCAAGGATCCTTCTCGAACACTATTTTTACACCTGCATCATCTAGCTCGCTTACAGAAATAAGATTTCTTGCCAATGCAGGAATATGAAGAACACCCAGAAGTGTTCTAACCCTTCTACCTTGCAAATTCAACTTTACTTTTCCACGACCAATTATTCTGGACTTCCTATCATCCCCTCAGAAGACATCACCACCATCATATTTCTCATACTCACATAACCACTCTCTATGGGGAGTGAAGTGAAAGGATGCACCTAAGTCAATCAAGCATGCCTCATGATCTACATGTGTACATGAAGAAGCCAAGTACACATCCCCACCTTCATCGAAGATGGTTTTCGCTTCTGTAGAAGGAGCATCATCAAATCCATTTCCTTTGTCAGGAGCTTTAGATTTACAGTCCCTTTTATAGTTCCCTTCCTTTTCGCATGTCCAGCAAACCACCTTTAAAGGTTTTCCTAGAGATTTAGATCTCCCACTCGATGACTTATTTTTGTTTCTGTTCTGGGACCGTCCTCATACAGACAGGACATCACCATTCTAGATCTCCATATTTTTCCATCTCATCTCCTCTGCCAGCGAGGATGAGACTATTTCATCAAACTACAAGGCATTTGCATTGCTACCTATTGCAAGAACCAGACTATCCCACGAATCTAGTAGAGAACACAAAAAACTGATGCACTTATATTCATCTGAAATTTTAATATCAACAAACAATAACTGACTTACCACAGTATTAAATGCATTCAGATGCTCTGTCACCGAGTCTCCATCTTTCATCCTCAGGTTATACAACTTTTTCCATAGGAATAGTTTATTGACCAGAGACTTAGATTGGTACAAAGTCCCTAAAATGTCCCACAAAGCCTTCATCATAGCTTCCCCTAATACATTCAACAATACTAAATCTTAGACACACAATTGTATTGTGCCTTTGCCTTTCGATCCAACTTCTTCCATTCTTCATGGACACTCCCATTGTTTTAGTACCCGGATCTACCATGATCCACTGATCTTTCCATCTTGATTTTCCACAAATCAAAACTCTAACCATTAGATTTCTCGATCTCTATCTTTCAACTACTCGCCATCTTCTTTTACCACTAGAATCGATCTCGCAGATCTCTCATTGAACAGGGTCTACCACAGGCCCGAGCGAAACCCCTCAGAAACAAAGGCATCCCCTTGAAGCCAAAACAACTCTGCTACCAAATGTAGGTTTTAACCTCGTACAAAAATTACCTGCATACGAATTCTAAAACATAGAAAATAAACAATGTGAGATCATAACACATAAAACACATATACACAGAGATTTTCCCCTGGATCCTAAAACTCGGACTAACAGCTTGATTTTTCATTATATTCCTTTCAATGCTACAATACATATTTATACATGTCGAAGCATCCAATACCATGGACCAAAAACCATCGCGTCCAAAACCATGTGCGAAAATCATGCACAAAATCATATGTAGGACTGCGCAACCTAATATAAGGTAGAGTGGAGTTACCTGCACCCCTCAAAACCCTTGTGACCCCCCCCCCCCCCTCAGCACAACGAAGGTGGGGCTCTGCCCCACTTCTAACCCCTCGGTTAACTACATGGGCTAGTAGTGGAAAGAAGATAACACAACCGAACATTCTTGTTCTTTTTAGGGATGAAAACTAATGGTGAAACCCATTGGCAATATGATATAGGATATATAGAATTAGCATCAAGCAATTCCTAAAGTTCTTATTTCACTATATCCTTGAAGGTAGGTTTATTATTTGTTGAGGTTTCCAGATAGGATAAACATCTTTATATATATAAATATGATGTGTACATAATCTAGGTTCAATACCTTTTGTTTCTATATAATCCCTGGAAAAATCTTGTTTATGCTTTTGGAGTACTTGCAACAATCATTCTTGTTGGGAACTTGTAAGGTTAGCATTAATATTTAATGATTTTCCTAGTTCAATTTCAACTGACAATGTTTTATTCGCTATTTTTGTAGGGATATAATCACAAGTGGAATCTTCCATGTGATTACCCTGGGATTCATTATCCAACACAACTTCCAACATTCGATAGGTTAGATATTTTACTGTAGATGGTTCGATAATAAAGCTACTAATGGTATCATCTTCAACTTGTTTTTGAAGGTAAGTGTTTTTTCAATTATAAGAATATGAGGTAGCTTCCATTCCTCATAATTATGAGAAAACCATATCGGGTTTCCTAATTCCATGATGGGTTTACGAAGTGTACAAATCATAAGACTCTTAATGGTTGTTCCATGAGCAGTTGTCATATTCCTAGTTTGAGACCCAATATATGTGTTGGCAAAGGCAAGCCAAGGCTTTCCCAATTTAAGAGAATGTCCTTCTAATTTATATTTGAGATGAAGGTCCAAGAAATCAGCAAGATACTCCCAAGAATCCACCAACGTAATTATATCCTCAATGATCCCTTCGGGTTTGAGCATAAATCTATCAGTTAATTCCAGCATAGTGGGAGTCAGTCTTAACTCATGAATTTTGATAAAATCACATAAATTTATTGTCATAATGTTAACAATAGCTCCTATATCTACCAAGATATTTGGAAAATTGTTACCTTTGATTTGGATGGTAACTACGGGATTTCTAGGATCTTCATACTTCATAGGAATTTGTCTTCCTATGATCAAATCAGACAATTTTCCAATCACAAAAATAACAGGAGGATCCTTAGGCTTCCTTCAAGGCTTATTAACACGCAATTCTTATATAGTCTTCGCATATATAGTCATTTCTCTAATATCATGCATGATGGGGAATTTAACACATATATTTTGTAATGAGGAATTTAACTCATATTTTGTAATTATTCATTAAATCAAATTATGGGTATGGTAGTTGTTTAAGTATAGTCAATCTTTCTGAAAATGTAGAACCAGTAGCTATAACCTTAGTTATTGTCTATCTTCTACTAGGTTCAAGAAATGGTACTAATGTCAATGGTAAAGGTGATTCTGGTCCAACATAGGTCACCATTGTTGAAATTTTTTCAGTCTAAACTTGATCCTGCTCCTTATTATGTTTTTCATTTTCTAAATTTTCATAATATTTTAAGGAAATTTATGTGACAATTGTTCACCCAAATTGTGATTTTATTCCATTACGTTCTAGAGGGGTAAAACAAGAATCTAGTTTTTCTAATATTTCTAAAATTTGAACTAGTCGATTGCTTAGATTGGGGTTTGGTTGTGTGGACAGTTGAGGGCATAGTGATGGAAAAGTGTTTGAAGGTAATTGAAGTTGTGGTTGGGATGATTGTAACTATGATGGTGGTTGTGACTGAGGTAACACCTATATAGATTGATTAGTTTTCCCAAAAGGGTGTTGCTAGTTTTGAGGCCATATTGGTCCCTCAGCACCCTGATTCGTTCATTGGGAAGGGTATTGCATGTTTTTCCAAGGGTGTCTGCAACATTGTTGGTTCTTCCATTATTCATACGTGGGGGACAAAATTGTTATTTTCGTCACTTATCCACTAAGGATGTTAGTTCAATATCTTCCTCAGCTTCCTTATATACTACTTTTAATCCTGACATGGATGGGTCAAAAATAGTTGCATGTTCCTTTACACCGATAGGATAGACCTCAATCACATCCAAAGGACATTCCTTATGGGCATGGTTTTTATGACAGGGGGAATAGAGGATTACCAATGCTTGTTTTGTATCTGCCCATTCTTATTTTACCTGTAGAAGATCCAACTACGTGGTCAAATTACTTATGATATCAGTCTTCAAATTTTCTAACAAATTACCAATTTCTGCCTCAGTAACTCCTCCACCAATAGTCATCACACAGGGAAGCTCAATTGGTGATCAAAGTAATGTGAAATCTATGAAAATTAAGAGATCCAAGGTCCAAATCCCCAAGTTGTGACCCAGTTTACAGAGAGGAGGACATGTCGTAGACCCCCAAAGGTTTACTAGTAGGTATGTGTCCTACAGACTATTGGGTTCCTCTAGGATACAAAAAAAAAATACTCCACCAATATTCCTGTTGGTTTTGATCAAGGGATCTTGCAGTCCATGCTTATTCCTTGTGCTTCCTCAGGAGCACTTGATACACAATTTAATAATGTCATCATATTATTCTTTATAAATATCTCACTACCATATTAAATTGAGAATTTCCAACCATTCATCTTTCAGTCCTCTGATAAGGGTAGTTCTTAATACTTCTTTAGGAAGGGTAGTGTATGGTGACCTTTGGAGATTATACTATAATCATTCTACATACTCTTCTAGAGTTTTTCCCTCTTTATAAGTCATTTTAAATATTTCTTCTTTTAAATCGTTAGATCAACAATAGTCTTAATATTTTGTAAGAAATAATTCCTTCATCTCATCCCAGGAATTAATGGTACCACCTCCTAATCCCATGAACCATCATAATTTTTCTCCCTTTAAAGTTGAGTAGAAAAAATTCAATTTTTGGGGATCAGTGGTCCAATTGTATCATCAAATTCATACAAGAATGCTTCAAGGTCTTCTTAGGCCATTCCATGAAAGTTGGGAGACACTAAAGTGGTATAACATTCATGGGTTCATTTTCTTGTGGATTAGAAATAGGAAATTCTATTGTCAACATAGTTGTGGTTGATATATTTACTTATCTTGCCATCTGGTAAAAAATTCTCAATATATGCCTAGGATTTCAAATACAGGAGGCACCAATTGAACTAGACCAGTACGGTGTTGAGGCAATGAAATATGAAATTAAACAGGAATGCAAAAGATTACATATATAATCATAAACACAAAGATGTAGCAGAAAAACACTTCATTTCATTAATAGAAAAATATTGAACTATGCTTACAAACAGAAAGGAAATAAGAGAACTCGGGTGATGGTAGCTTATCTCTGAGAAGAGATGTGGTGGCTACATGCCCCTGAACTGTGTTAAAATGAGGCTCAAGGGTCTATTTATTATTGGAAAACAACCAAAACCCTAACCCTAGGAGATGTAACACCAAGAGTTTGTGGGCCCCGTTGGGGTTAGTTGGGCAGCCAACCTCCCCGGGTTGTAACTTGGTCATATTATCTCTGTTTGGCGCATATGATACCTTGTTGCAAAGGTATATCTATGTACTATAGGTTTCACTGCATGAGAATTCCTAGGGCTATGGGCCTATCACAGACCCCAAAAAAGGTCGTTTAGGGGGTCAAAACTGCTCTGGAAGTTCAAGACCAAAAAAACTGCTAAAAATATTAAATGTTGAAATGAACAAGGAAATAGATGAAACTAACTTGGGGATCTAGGTGGAATAGGAGGGTGGCCACCAATATCCACCTAGATCACAATGGGCTTTGTTTAGGCCTTACAATACTACCTATGTTAGGAATAACAATCATTCCCTCAATATTGGTGTTACAGGAGGCTCTTGTTATGGAGGTTGGACATTTGAGTTCCTGTTTCTACTCCTTTTTATCTTAAGTTGCAGGAGTACCCTTCAATCTTACTTTGAATGTCGAGAAGTAAGATCAATGGAGATTGAAAACTCCTTTCTCTTTTTCCTGCTAATCCCAATATTAGTTCAAGAATCTCAACTTAAGTTGCAGTAGAATATTTTTCCACAAGAGTAATGATAGAAATAGATCCTTTAATGGATCTTCATGATTTGGGTCCTACTAAACCTCAAGACTTTTCTTTTCATATGATATCATCTATAAAGGCTGACCTCCCAAGGCTAACTAAACCTTGGGTTTTTTTACTCACAGAAATGGTTTTTGGATTTACCTCTTTTTTATTTTTTTCTTTATTTTCTTTCCTAGTCATGCACTCTAAATGATCTGAAAGTTTTCACTGAGGGCAAACACCACCACAATTTTATTCAAGGGTATGCGTGTAGGCTCTTACTTTCTGTCTTCAATATCCAACCCCCAAGGAATCATGTATGCATCTACAACTAGTCATTAGTATTATAGCATTCTTTTAACATCCTACCCGACAACGATGCCAAAATGTCGAGAATATTTATTGCTTTAAAAACAACCAAGTATTGAACAGTAATTTATCTACCTAGGGATTTGTCTTTCTATCTCAAGGAAATCGGAAAAGTCTATGTCCTTCTTACACAAGTAGTATAATTCTAATTAGAAACAAAGAAATTTTAACGAAATCAAATCTAACTAGGGAAAGGAAATTTGAATGCACAACTAATTTCTAAATAAAACATTCTAACTATGAAACGCCATAAAGAACTTCGATTTTATACTTATCAACTATTTAATCGTTCATAAGACTATCAAAAATGATCTATTTTAATAGTAGTGCATCAGGAAACAGTAATGAAGAAACGAAAATACCAAATTAAAGAAACAACAATGGGAAATCAAAGAGATAGTAATCGTTTATCCAAGAAACAACAAAGTGAAATGATACTTGTGAACTTTATTACTATTGAAAACATAAAAAAGCTATTTAATAACCAATTATTGGAAAGAACTATTCAAAAAAAGGAAACAATAAATGTTAATCTAATTTACTTTACACAAACAATACATCGCTTCATTTAGGAAATGAGCTTGAACTACCTGGAATCAGACTGCCTCTAAAATTATTCAAATTAAAAAATGATTGATAACGCTAAAATCAAATAAGAAATACTTTCATTATAATCCTTTAAAGATAAATTATTACGATCGAAAGCTCTATCTTTAGTTTTGTCTTTTTACAAAAGTACAACCACCATGAGAGGTAAATTCCTCTGATTTTATATTACAAAAAGGAGATCTATAACAAAAATATGAAAAACAAGGAATATCCCTAAGAATTTAACATTCTCAAAATTTTTCTCTTAAATTAGGTTGACTCTCCTATCTTCAATGAATAGACCAAGAATTTTGACTCATAATTGATTCTCCAATTAAGAACAGCTTCCATGAACTCATTCAATGTGGTCGTTCGTGATAGATCTTCACAATGCATGTTTTCAAAGTGATCTCATCCAATGAATTATTAGCCCGATTATAAAGAAAACATCTATGGCTTATCTTGTTAAAACACAATTATATGATCAAATAGATTTTCACCAAAGTTTGCAACATATTAGGCAAAGAACATGAATATAAGTCATCAAGAACAATGAATTGTTATAAAGACTTAGAGATTAAATGGAAGAAAGTATAAAAATTACAGGGCCTGACACTTAAAATACATCAAGATAAGAAGGTAACAAGCCCATGATATCATTTTTAAAATTCTCCAACAAATTTCCAATTCCCACTTATCTTTCCCCACCATTGGATGATTTTAGAATCCTGGTAGAAGCACATGTGTCATAGGCATACCTCTTCTTGATACTCTTTAACTCCTTTGACAAAGTTAAACAATTTCATCATATGTTTCCTTAGAGATATCTCCTTTCCCTAAATTATTTATCATATCAAGGTAGTCATCTCGCATTCCCTTGATCAAAATTGTTTAAACTATTTCCTTGTCCACATCTCTATGTTGAGATATCTACAAATTAGACTAAAGGTGCTCAACATGCCCTTCCAATTTTCAGGTGACATCTAAGTGATTATAAATATGTCATCCTTCTAATCCCTAGAACAACAATAATCCTAATACTTTTCTAAAAATATATCCTTCATTCCATCCCAAGTAGTAATGGATTCTCCATTGAGTCCCATAAACCATCTTAGTGCAACCCCTTTTAATGTGGCTAGAAATAATTTTAATTTTTTTCTTCGGTGGTGTAGTCATAAATTCTGCAAAGGACATAAAGCTCAAAAAGAAATGTATTTGGATTTTTTGTAGTTTTACATTGGAAATTAGGAAGTGTAGACAAAGAGATGTTCTTAATTGGGGCATGTCGTTGGATATTTCCAATAGCGAACTCAAAAGTAGTAATCGAGCTACCTACCACTTGGTTCTGCCTAAAATCTTAAGGGTTTTATACAATTTTTATAGGTGGCCCTCCTAATGGAGGAGATTTCTCCCTTCTAGGTGATGGGGATTTCTCAGGTTGTTCAAGTTATTCTGGTTGCTCAAATTGTTGAAATGTCTATGTGGTACTAATGACTTCACAACACCCTCTCTAATAGAATTCTCAGTAAGTTGTTTCACCATAGTGCCTAAATCCAAAATGTAATTATTAAATGGTGATTCTTCTAGACTTGATTCTAGGTCTTTCACATTTGTATCCCCTCCTCCTTCTATAAAATTTTGATATGTGTCCCCTGCTGATACACATGGAATAGAAACTCTAGGGCTTATCTCTGAAATTGAAAATCCATAAAATTATGCTTCCCTAACGTGTGCAACCATCACAAAAGACTCAAGCGATGTTGGCCTTTGTTGAGTAGATTCACCTGATCCTTTATTCTTAGATGTTACTCCCTAAGTAAATGATTCTACTTTAGCTTTTGAGATGATCTCTTCTATAAACCTTACTCTTCCTAGATATTGATTGTTTTTCTTTCTTCCTCTTCCTCTCCTACCTGCATAGTTAGTTTCCACAATGGAATCACATTTTTCTTCTTCAGTATTCATGCAATGGAATCCTATTTGTCCTAACTACTTGCACGGTCGAACCCACTTCAGTATGTTGAAGCAAATCCCAGTTTATTACCTCTCACCTTACTTCCTAAAAACCTCAAAGTTAGAAACACTTCTACCAAAATTTCAATCAATTCATGTAAACCAATCAAACATATGCACCTTTATAGCCCCCCCAGCAATGATGCCAAAATGTTGGGCAAGTCAATTTCCCTTTTAATTCAAAATAATAGATCCAACTCTCGCATTAACTATCAATTTGGGTAGGCTTTTTCTTTCAAGGCTATTACACAAAGTATATGCATGAACATATAGAAACTAGAACTCATTAAACCTTAAACCAGTCGTTGTAATGTCAATCTCAACAATTAGAACACACTTGATGTTACACTCCAAATCTCGTTCACACTTTAAGAAAAGAAAGACTCACATTGCAGAATAAAACTCACTTTGTCACATAATCTCTCTTAAAACAACAATCTTGGAAACCAGCAACACTCAAGGAATTATTGAAACAAATTTAATAAATAAACAAACAACATAGTTGTAAAGAAAAATAAAATAAACACCACACCAATGAAGGGACTAGTCTAGGACCTACGTTTGTATAGAATAATAGAGATTAGAATTTTGTAATTACTTGATACATGAAAAAGACTGTAATAGTAAAAGTAAATCACAAATGAGTCATAATTGAAAGGAAATAAACTCACTACTACCATACCTCTCTAACCAATCATCCCTAAGGTTTTTGTTGTGAGAAACATCCTCCAAAATTTGGTCTACACTTGAAATTTGGATCCTACTATGGATCTTGTGATCGTTCGTTCCATAGTCACTTTATGGTTGATAGATGCTTTGTAAGTTTCAAAGTAAATTGCTCACACATGCTCATTTCACAAAAATTTCATGAGTGTACTCTTTTATGCAAGCTTCAACAGACACAACACAAGTCCATCAAAACATTACATGTGCAATGTTCAACCTTTGTCCATAGTCAATGCGCACTTTCATCAAAAATTTCTCACTTTTGGTTGCTATTGTTCTTCTATTTTCAGTAATTTTTTCCAACTACCACTTTTGCACACCTTTTCTCTCACAAGTGTTGTTTTCAGCTTTACAACTATTTCTTTTGCTTGTTTTCACTTTAATGAGTGCCATTTTCATGCTATATTCATTATCGCATGTGTTACTTTCAATGTCGTTCACATTCTGCAAGTGTCATTTGCACTCTCCTCTTACTGTCGCAAGTGTTTTATTTTAGCATAGAAAGTGTTGCACATTGCACTCATTCCCAAATTTTCAAGCATTGTCACATAAGTGTCATCACTGTTGTCGCAAAGTGTACCTTTAGTGTTGCACTAAGGGAAAGATGTTGCAATGTTGTCATATTGGGGGTATTATGTTGTTCATGTGTTCTGAGTGATCAATGTTGTGTTTTAAATTGTTCTAAGTGTGTGATCATGCTCAAGTTTTGTCACTATTCACATTTACCTCATTGATCCCACACTTAGCCAAATCTAGAAAAGTTATTTCCCAAGCAACTTTACCTCACTCAGCCTTCCTAAACAGTGCACTACGCAGTCTCAGTCCTCAAGCTTCAACCTTAACTCTTGGAACTATGCAATACGCAGTTCATAATTTTGATTCACCCTCATCTGTGCACTATATATTCTCAATACTCAGCCTCAACCCTTGAGCTCCAAATCTATGCAACCCCTACCTTCCAGTCACCTTCTTCTGTACATTTGTTAGTCTCAAGAAACAAGCCTCTAGATTGACTTATTTAAATACGTAATTATGCAATCCTTAGGCTTCTTTCCCTCCATAAATGCACATTGGGCAACCTCAAGGATAAAGCCTTAAGTCTGCCTCCTTGAGCCCCTTAATTTCACAGTTGTCTTGCCCTATCCTGCTTGAAATGCACACTACTTAGTCTCAAGGCTCAAGCCTCGGCCTTAACCCCTTGAACTGCACAACTTCAAAATCCCTCGACCTGTTTCTTTCTAGACCTACATCGTGGGGAACCTAAAGCCTCAAGTCCTCAACTTGACCTTTGGAGCCCCTTAATTATACATATGTCTATCCCTGACCTACCTAAACTGCGCATTGTGTAGTATCAAGGCTCAATCCTCGTCCCTAGCCTCCTGAGATACATAACTGCACAATCCTTGAGCCTAAATCCCAACATATCACTCATTTCTAACTTAGTTAGCGGTTGTCATGAAGCATGTTAGACTAGGAGTTTATGATAATTATGTTGTATTGTCATGAGTGGATTTCAATTACAAGTATTATAGTATGTTATGATAGGATGATGATGAAGGAGATGAAGAAGGATACCCTTCTAGAAGACGCCTTTATAGCTGCAAATAAAATTTGATCCATCAAAAAAATACAAAGGGACTCCAGATTGTGGCAACAAATGAATATCAAGATCACATTGAAGACTCCCTACATTCAAGCCTTATGGAGGAGGAAGAAGAATAACATGTTCCATCTTTCAAGAAGAAATAAAGATAGCAGCAACAAGAGTGGATTGACACTTCCATATCATCATGCATTCCATATCAATAGTGTCATGTCATTTCATGTCACGAGTCATCATTTTCCACACATTTATGGATTATGTAAATTAAATATTGGAGAAATGTAATGTAAAGTGGAAGTCCAAGATTCATCGATAGAATGTGAAAATTCATGAAGGTGTCAAAGAGTCATAGAGAAGTCACACAGTCATGAAGGTAGTCCAAGATTCACAAGGGAGGTGAATGGTCACCTCATTTTTTATATATACACCCTCATAGGTCATGCAAAGGACTTTTCACCTTGGCTCCTCCTGCCAAGAATTATAGAGGAAAACAATTCTTTTTTATAGGATCAAGTGGTTGCTCTAATGCTCCACTATTGGAGCCAGTGGTGTTCATTGTCTTGATGTATCTTGGAACTTCTACTTAATTCATAAGCTCGTTGAGCCAACACACTTTCATGTGTATCTCATAAATATTGTAAGGTTATTCTTTGAATGTTTGTGATATATGTTGTTTTCATTTGTACTAAGCAAATTGAAATATTTCGGTGACTTTTGTACTTATCTTATTGAAGGTGTGTTGTATGTGTTTTAACAATCATTGCTTCTATGTAAATTATTTCGCTAGTTGTCCAACGATTCATTCATATGTATATGTTCACACGTCCTTACTATCCTCATGGCAACCTTTGATCACAACTCATAAGGGGTTATGAAGGAAAGATCTGGTTCCAATGCCCCAAGTACATAATGTACAACATCACTGAATTGATCATCAAATGATGTAGCTATGGTAGGGCTTGGAGGCAATGCCTCACGATGATCCACACTATCAAAATGTTCTGAGTTCTTCTTCATTTTTGTTGATGTAGAAGATCTCATGGGACAGGTTTTCACTGTGGCCACTTCTGCCAGCTTACTAGGAGGTGGAAGGGCAAAAGTCCCCATTAAGGAAGGGTCTTTTAGGAAGCCTACTTCGATATTTTGAAGTGATTGAGAGCTTACGTGGAACATCGAAATGCTTCCCGTAACTTGTCAACTGTTGGGGAGAAATGTTTGTTGGTCGACGATTATGATTCCTCCTTGGAAGGGAAATGCAATCTTTCTGAAGTACGTCGACACAATGGAAGCCATAGCATATATCCAAGGCCTTCCCAGTAGGATGTTGTAATCAAGGTTTCCGTCAATAAATTCAACATCAATTTCTACTGTTTTGCCACCCAGTTCGACTTGCAAGTTACTTAAAATCCCATATGGAGTGTATGTTTGCCCATCAAATGCTTTTAACGTCATTGACGATCGCGACAAGGGTGGTGAGCCTAAATGTTTCCAGCAACTCATTGACATAATACATGTAGATGCCCCCTCATCAATAATTGTTCGATGAACAGTTTTGTTGAGGGCTTTCACTTGAATAAGGAAAGTTAGTTGAGCTGGAAACTGAGGGTCATATCCTTTGTGATCAAAGGCCACAAGATTGGAATCCACTGGGTCAATCCC
>APFE031397068.1:251169-266844 GCA_000404065.3 Pinus taeda | reverse complement strand
TATATAGATGATTACAGAGAGGTGAGTCATCTTCTGGGATCTTGATTAGTGTCCTCTCTCTGATAGTTCCTGCTTCCACTTAGAGAATGATGATCTCTTACTCATCCCTGGTCGAAAATGGAGTGGCAAGTGTCATAGGGGAAGCCTCTGTAAGATTCCATGATCTTCCACCTCGCATTTTTGTCCCTGCCATTTGTCCATTCCTGACAATCGCACCCTACAGAGGAGAAAATCAGTATGCATCGCACCCTGTACACTAGGAAGGTGATATGCATCGCACCCTCTGTATTGAGTTTTCAGTATGGTCCAATTTTGACCATTTATGAGAAGTTTTCAGTGGAGAACTTCTGGGAGATGATGAAATCAGTTGACCTTGTTCCTTTAGGTAGTGAAGCAACACTTTTAGGGACTTGGGAGCCCTCAGTTTATGGACATTTATGATTGGGGTTGAAGTGCCAAAAAATGTCTATAATAGATGGTACCAGTATGAGACTTTAAATAAGTTTCCACTCACAGTTTGCAATTCAGTTCAGGGATTTAGGCCGAGTAAGTAATTTTCAGTATATGTAAAACACAGGGGTGATCTAAAGAGGTTACTATAGCCACCACTTAGGGAAATTAGATTGTTTGCAGATCGATTGTTTAATTCATAAAAAAAACCTAGAGATAGACTGAAGCAGCATTGATCTACTTTGCATTTGTATAACAAATGCAGTTCGAAGGCTAGCTGGCTTGGCTTCAGGCTCCGTCTGTAAGCTTATAAAAGAAACAAAGATAGATAGGCTAACAAACAATCTAGTCGCTCCCCAGTGGAGTCGCCATTTTGTCACTGGGAATAGTGTCCACTCGGATGCTGCTATTCCCACTAAGACTGGTAGCTATCTTATAAACAAACAAGTAAAGTCTACTTTCGTTTTCCTTTATGAAAATAGACAAGAGGGGGACCAAGGAGATCAACCTTAGTCTTGCGCTTGATTTCCTCTCCTTCCTGATAAATCTTCACTCCTTCTTCTTCATCTGCCCAGCTTCAAAGAGCACCTGTGGAATCATATCAACATACTACTATCGAAGAACAAATATCTATATTCATAAATAACATAGGATCAGATGTGCGTTAACCATACAAATGCATATATAAACAAGTACAGAAGAATATGGAGGAAAACTAGAATAGCTTTATTGAGATGAAAAGTAGCAAGAGGATTACAACCATATGTTTTGACCCGACATCATCCTCCAGCTAGAAAGCCCTTCTTCACCTCAAGCAAAGATTAGATCACCGAACACTATGAAATTACACCAGAAAACCAACAACACTTCTCTATAAGATACAAAATTCCAGCCTCTGGATCTCTGTGATGAGGGATCCATATATAGATGATTATAGGGAGGTGAGTCATCTTCTGGGATCTTCATTAGTGTCCTCTCTCTGATATTTCTTGCTTCCACTTAGAGAATGATGAACTCTTACTCATCCCTGGTTGAAAACAGAGAGGCAAGTGTCAGAGGGGAAGCTTCTGGAAGATTCCATGATCTTCCACCTCGCATTTTGTCCCTGCCATTTGTCCATTCCGGACCATCGGACCCTATAGAGGAGAAATTCAGTATGCATCACACTTTGTACATTGGGAAGGTGATATGCATCACACCCTGTACACTGGGCTTTCAGTATGGTCCAGTTTTGACCATTTATGAGCAGTTTTTAGTGGAGAACTTTTGAGAGATGATGTAATCAACTGACCTTGTTCCTTTAGGCAGTGAAGCAACACTTTTAGGGACTTAGGAGCCCTCAGTTTATGGACATTTATGATTGGGGTTGAAGTGCCCAAAAATGTCTATAACATCTGGCACGAGGATTAAATTTCGATTTGTGTACTACTCTCTTTTGTGGCTTTATCGTTAGCTCAGTAATGATGGGCGACACAACTTTTGTCGAAGTTGTTGTTGAACTACTAGGTTGATCCGTAGCCTTGTTGTTCGACATCTGTGGATTTCCATAATCTTTATTCCTTGTCGATATCAAAGCATCATTTTGTTGTTTCGAAATAGACAACATAAGCACTCGGGACGGGGAAGCATTGTCACTAGAAACCAGATTTGTTCTTGGGTTCGGAAATGGATCAGTCAATACCACTGAGGTTTTTGAATTCTTGAAGAATTTTCTAAGCTCAACTTTATATAGACAATCTCTTGTCCGATGATCCTCATCGCATATCTGACACCCTGAAGGAGGTTTCCTTTGCCCAGAAGGGTTTGCAGAAGATTTTTTAGGAGATGACTCCTCTTGTTTCTTCTTTGTCCCTTTCTTTTTCTTCTTTTCCTTTTTCTCTTTCTGCTTCTTCTTCTTCTCAGTTACTTGATCTTTAGCTTTACCAGCTTTATCAAGCGAAGATGAAGGAGGAGAGGGAGAATCAGACGAAGTAGAAGGTTGCTGGGAAACTCTAGTGTCATCTAGTTGCTGACTTGATGTTCAGGAATTATGGTATTCTGAATGACAGAGATAGAAAAGAGCCAGACGGGAAAACCAATCGTCAACCCTGGGAGTGACAATGTGGCCATATGGGGTGCACCAACATCTCCCCAAGAGGAGAAAGGACTAGGATTTCCTCCAAGGGGAAATCCTTGGTTGGTAGACTCCATTTTTCTCAACCTAAAGACCAACGAGGGAATTTGTGATGTTATTCCGATTAAAATAAATTTTTGATCAAGAGCTCAGGACCAAGTGTCGTAAAATGGTCAAAAATGAAAGTTCTCAGAACTAGTTAAAACCTAAATGACCAGATATAACTCGTCCTCCTGATTCCGGCACCACAAACGATTCGAAAAACGGTCACCGTATGTGAAAGTTATGTCAAAAACAAAATCACCCAATAACCCTTAATTTTTGAATTTTCAAAAAAAAAAAATTAAAGAAAAAAGAATATTCCATGGAATATTCTTTTTGGACGGGCCAATCAGAAGCCACCACATGGAAATCCCGGAGGCCTCCACGTGGCCCAGGGTGGCGTTAGCAAAGGTATGGCATTTGTTTAATATTTTGGTTTAGTTGTGGTTTGAACCCGCAACCTTATGTTTCCAAATGTCATGCCTTACCAACAAGCCACGGGGGTCGGATTTGTTAGGTTGGCGGAACAAAATATTTTTAAAGTGTGTATTGAGATTGGGCGGGGCCCGAAGGGGGCCAGCCCCCATACCATCCACGTGACCTCCCGCCCGGAACCATGGGCTCCGTTCAAACCGCCAGCACAAACGGTCAAGGTTGAAACGTGGTCACATGCGAAAAGTTAGCCAGCGGTTATGCCATGTTTAGCGGAACTGTTGGTGGTGGTGCCAAATTTGGTGGCCACCCCATATTTGGTGGGCTTATCTAGCCGTAACTAAAGTCTAACTGGATTTTTTCAAGGGAAACTGGCAGTTGGGAGTAAATGGCCATAACTTTGGTTAGGAAAGTCCATTTTGGACGAATTTTTTATTTATTTTGGGTCTCTTCAACCTTTTGAAGCCACTGGCATAGGGTTTACAGCCATCTGAGGTCTTTTTCAGGTGTTTTAGCTTCAGGGAAGTTCCAGGAGCCACCAGGGCAAAATCAGTTTGGGAGCTGCATTGGGAATTGTGCAGCCAGTGAATGTGGAACGAAGGTCATTCCTGAAGGTTTTCAGCATTCTAAATCCATTTCTATAGCTCGTTTTTCCTGTTGAGGCATTCTTCTCACTGTTTAGCTTCAGGGAAGCTTTTAGGGCCACTAGGGATATTTCAGTGCTTGAGCTGTTTGGGGGCTATGTTCATCCATTTTTGGTGATTCAAAAGCCTATGTCTACTATTTTCGACGTTTTGAGTCTAATGGCAGAGGTTTTAGAACCAATTGAGGTCATCTTCACCTCGAAATTCTCCATGCAAGTCTGAAGGGCCACTAGGGCCAATTGGGGAAGTACTGTATGAGGCACAATTTCACTGTTTAGTGTTTGGGAAAGAGCATGTTTAGCTAATTCCTATCTTCTGATTCTGTATTTACAGTCAAATATGTCTTTTGAGACACTCATATTCTTGTATTAGCCTTTGGAGCATTTTTAATACAAAGAGGACAAGCCTAGTGGAGAGTTGGTCCAGCAAGAGTAGCCCAGAAGGGGGAACTGCTTTATCATTTTGAAGTCTTATTTGCTGAAAGAATATGATAAAAAAACTGATATAAAGTGTAAACAACAAATATCATAACTTACATGCAACACAAATCACCTATTCAGCTACAGAAAGTTATTTGTCTTATTCCGCAAGACATCAAACTTCAAGTATGTGTATGTCAAAGACTTCTAAGTGTTTACTTTGTTATTTCTTTAGGCAGAGCCTGTAGAGGGCCAGGGAGCCTCTGGAACTCATCCTCTCTTTAGAGGTGACATGTCCGATGAATGCCCCTACAGTCTATCTCTGTATAAGAAATAGGAAGTTTTCACCCTTTCAGAGGTCACTTGAAGTGTATATCTCACATTTGCAATTATTGGAAATGGATACCTTGCACCCTTAAACAAGTACATTCCATTTTCAGATGAGATGGTATCAGAGCTCGGGTTGAGCATTTGTTTGTGCAAAAGGTGTTAAAGCAGTAAGAGATTGACTATTTTATTTGTTGCAAAGGGTTACTTGAATAAGAAAGGGTTTTTTGTTTGACATTTGGTTAAAGATTTTCATTTGATTGAAAGCTTTGAGAACTCTTAGTTGGAAGTTTCTTTTGTTTAATTGACCATTTCCATAATGTCAACTTCTTCCACAAGTGAAGGTTCCTCCTTCACAAAATTCTTCAATGATGACATGAAGAATGAGTTCCTAAAGGTGAAGGACATGGTGCAGATTCTCATTGAGGATCAAAAAGAAAGTGTTAAGCTTCATGCACAATTGATGGCGATGAAGGATGAGAAGGAAATAATTCTCCAAAGACTGCATGACATGGAGAAACAACTCCTTCAAGCTCAAGAAGCTTTGTCCAAGAAAATGCATGAGGATAAGGTAAATCATTCAAACTTGTCTTCAATTTCCTCAATTGAAAAGTGTGTTGGTTCTTTTGAGAAACATACCAAAGGCATAGGGTCCAAATTAATGTTTAAGATGGGCTATCAAGAAGGCCAAGGTTTGGGCAAGCATGCACAAGGCATGGTTGATCCTATTTCAGTTGTGGAGCGACCCAAGAATGTTGGTCTTGGATATGAATAGTTTAATGGTGAAGAATTCAAATCCTTGAATGCATGTGATGCAAATTTTAAAAGAACCTTTATCCCAAGCTCTCAAATGAATATATCCCAAAACTGCTTTAAGAATGATTGCCACTGTTTTAAGCCATCATTGCATCAAGTAGAGGGTAAATATGTCACTTATGGCGAGCATGCAAATGTAAACAATTTTCAAGACAAGCATAGTGATGAAAGTCTGAAAAGGAAAGTTGTCTCCTCTACTATTTCATTGTCTCTCGAAGACAAAAAGGATGGGCATTCTATGCAGCAAACGAGGAAGTTTTGTTGCACATTTTGTGGTGGATTTAACCATGTTGCTTCAAGATGCTGGTTGAAAAAGAAAGCAAACATGAAGCGAAAGAGGCAAAGAAAACTTTCTCAGAAAGTGCTTGAAAGTTGCAAATTATGTCAAAAGAAGGGACATCACGTTTCTCATTGTTGGACCTTGCATCCAACAAGTCGTCCAAAGCACATGCAGCTTGAGGACAAAAACATTGGCGCAAGTGGATCTATGGATTCCATTATCAATGTGGAAGATTCACATGAAGAACTGATGCTGCAACAAAAATTTCCATTGAAGTGGCTTGGGAAGAAGTGGATGGACTTCTTGACACAGTAAGACATACTCCTTTTGTACATACAAACTTTGGATGTATGCATATTTTTTTTTATGTGTTGCAAAAATTTCACCATGAAGGTGAAAGCTGAGTATGAGACTCACTCTATCGCAGCGAAAGTTATATTCATTTCAACTTTGAAAGTACATGTACATGTGATCGAGGATATTGTACTTTTGATTGTACTTAAGAGAAAGTTGAAAGATAAACTGCATGCATGAGAATGATATGCATGAGCATAGGAATCATGATGATTTCCTTGTATTTTAAACATGTGTGTGTGATTAACTTGAAGGGTTGATTACTTTTTTCTTAACCATGCATGTAATGTAATATTGACTTGGAAAAAGTTAATTTGATCTCCAAGATTGTAAAGAGGAGAAATGATGAAGTGTTTCATCTTTGTAAAAGCCTTCTCATTTGGGAGGCAACGATTCTTCTGGAGCAGAGGTGCCATGGATGGGCATCATGACAGTTGGAAAGCCCACATGTTCAGAGGAATGTTTCAGCTCATATATCAGCAAGTTTCATTACTGGTTCCTGCAATTTTAGATTTGTCTGGAGAAAGAACTTGGTCGGGATTCGACGAGTACTTGGCTTATGCAGTGAAAAGTCACCATGACGACAGTTGGAAAGGCAGGAAATTTTGGCATCAGTATGCTCTTTTGGTTGAACGGAAGAGGATATTTCTATTCCTCAAGTGTTGTACAGTTCAGTTCAGAGATTCAATGAGCTTTTGGGGACCAAAAGCCTTCTCATTCGGGAGGTGTGATCAGGAGCTTAGGACCAATTGTCGTAAAATGGTCAAAAATGAAAGTGCTCAAAATTGGTTCAAACCTAAATGACTGGATAGAGCTCATCCTCCTGATTTCGGCGTCGCAAACAGTTCGAAAAATGGTCACCGTATGTGAAGTTATGTCAAAAACAAAATCGCCCAATAACCCTTAATTTTTGAATTTTCAAAAAAAAATTAAGAAAGAACATTCCACGAAATATTCCCTAGAATATTCCATGGAATATTCCTTTTGGACGGGACAATCAGAAGCTACCACGTGGCAAGCCCAGAGGCCGCCACGTGGCCCAGGGTGACGTTATCAAAG
The DNA here is from genome assembly GCA_000404065.3 of Pinus taeda. Lineage (NCBI taxonomy): Eukaryota > Viridiplantae > Streptophyta > Pinopsida > Pinales > Pinaceae > Pinus > Pinus taeda. The sequence continues at coordinate 259,908 of APFE031397068.1, read as the reverse complement.
GTATGGCGTTTGTTTAAAATTTTGGTTTAGTTGTGGTTTGAACCCGCAACCTTATGTTTCCAAATGCCGCGCCTTACCAACAAGCCACGGGGGTCAGATTTGTTAGGTTGGCAGAATTTTTTTTTTTTAAAGTGTGTATTAAGATTGGGCAGGGCCAAAAGGGGGCCAACCCCTAAGGGCCAGCCCCCATAACATCCACGTGACCTCCCGCCCAGAACCATGGGCTCCGTTCAAACCGCTTGCACAAACGGTCAAGGTTGAAACGTGGTCACATGTGCAAAGTTAGCCAGCGGTTATGCCATGTTTAGCGGAACTATTGGCGGTGGCGCCAAATTTGGTGACCGCCCCATATTTGGCGGGCTTATTTGGCCTTAACTAAAGTCTAACTGGAGTTTTTCAAGGGAAACTGGCAGTTGGGAGTAAATGGCCATAACTTTGGCTAGGAAAGTTCGTTTTGGACGGATTTTTTATTTTATTTTGGGTCTCCTCTACCTTCTGAAGCCATTGGCATAGGTTTCACATCCATCGGAGGTCGTTTGTAGGTGTTTTAGCTTCGGGGAACTTCCAGGAGCCACTAGGGCCAAATCAGTTTGGGAGCTGCATTGGGAATTATGCAACCAGCGAATGTGGAACGAAGGTCATTCTTGAAGGTTTTCAACATTAGCCTAGGGCCATTTGAGTGCTTGAACTGTTTGGGGGCTATGTTCATCCATTTTTGGTGATTCAAAAGCCTATGTCTGCTATTTTCAACCTTCTGAGTCTAATGGCAGAGGTTTCAGAACCAATTAAGGTCATCTTCACCTCGAAATTCTACATGCAAGTCAGAAGGGCCACTAGGGCCAATTGGGGAAAGTATTGTATGAGGTACAATTTCATTGTTTAGTGTTTGGGAAAGAGCATGTTTAGCTAATTCCTATCTTCTAATTTTTTATTTACAGTCAAATATGTCTTTTGAGACACTCATATTCTTGTATTAGCCTTTGGAGCATTTTTAATACAAGAGGACAAGCCTAGTTGGAGAGGTTTGGTCCAGCATATGTAGCCCAGAAGGGGTGAACTGCTTTATCATTTTGAAGTCTTTATTTGTTGAAGATGATATGCTAAACAAAACTGATATAAAGTGTTAAACAACAAATATACATAACTTGCATGCACACATAATCACCTATTCAGCTATAGAAAGTTATTTGTCTTATTCCGCAAGACATCAAACTTCAAGTATGTGTATGTCAAATACTTCTAAGTGTTTACTTTGCTATTTCTTTAGGAAGAGCTTGTAGAGGGCCAGGTAGCCTCTGGAACTCATCCTCTCTTTAGAGGTGACATGTCTAGTGAATGCCCCTACAGTCTATCTCTGTCTAAGAAATAGGAAGTTTTCACCTTTTTAGAGGTCACTTGAAGTGTATAGCTCACATTTGCAATTATTGGAAATGGATACCTTGCACCCTTAAACAAGTACATTCCATTTTCAGACCAATTTTAGACGCTTTGACACAACTTGTTTTTTCAATTTTAAAGAGTCGAGAAAAAACAAAAGATGACTCTAGTCGCCTTCGATTTTTAATGAGCCTGAAGTGATAAGTGCTCAGATGGACCTTTTCTTTTAACGAGTCTGAAAAGGAGCAAAATGGATTTCTCTAGAGATCTAGGTAGAGGGGATTACCAAACCAATTGCAAAACAACAGAATAATTTTTATGGTATGGCAGTCAATCTTCCCGAATGCTGTGTTCAGTGCATTGCGATCGATAGGGCGGCAGACACGGCTTCCTAAGGATAAAGGATGTAGCCTATTGTGGTCTCCCAATATATACTCAACGGTATGTCGGAGCACAAGTCCATACTGGCACTTACTGTCTCAGAGTGAAGGAATCACCAAACCAACAATGAAAACAACAGTTACCAGGTTTTACGACACCGGAATACGTCTCTAGCCTAGACCTCTAGATGTTGTGCATTAGGTTCTAAAGCGTTGTTAGATTCATTAAATTTATTTTAAGTTGATCTTGCTTAAAAATTTTCCTTTCAGGTTCACCACGTGATGTGTATACAATTCCTAAAATGCAGTCTAAGATGACAAACAACTATTTAATCTTCTTTTGGCAATGAAAATCCTAGCTACTAAGGAAAGAAAATTGAGAATCTTTCAACAAAGAGCATAGAGCACATGCTAAATGCACTGTCCTAAATCAAACCAAGCAGTCTAAATGCAAATGAAAATGCATGTATTTTTTCAACCTTCTTAATGTATGAATGATGACAATAAAGCTATGTGCAAATCTGAATTATTTTCAAAGCGACAATACTCAACAAATTTCTTTTCAAAATGAAGTGAAGGTGATAGAGACACTTTGCGATTTCAAAATGAAAATTGCTTTTCGACACTTTAAAAACTACTAATTCAAATCATATACAAGAGTAACCGTATAATTGACTATCAAGAACAATGGGATTGTCTTCTATGACTGAAAACGACAGTTATGACACTTTCAGATTAAGAAACGACAGTTCCACTATGCTACTTCTTTGCAAAAGAGAACCAAAAATGGTGCACAATACATAAAAACACTTACAGTTCTTTGCACAATAGAGGCGGAATAATGTAATAGAAGGGGGTTTTCACAGAGATGCACTGACCATAGACAGCAAAAATCATGAATATGACTGAAAATAGTGAGGAAAAACCAAAGTCTGAAGGTAAAGTTAACCTTCCCTGACCATCGCACCTGTCACATAGTGAATTCAGTATGCAGCGCACCTACTACACTCGGGAAGTGCAATGCATACAGACTGCCTTGAAGGCAGGGTGCGATGGTACTAATGCGAGACTTTAAACAATTTTTTACTCACAATTTGCAATTCAGTTCAGGGATTTAGGCTGAGTAAGTGGTGTTCAATATATATAAATCACAGGGGTTGATCTAAGGAGGTTACTGGAGCCACCACTTAGGGCAATTAGACTGTTTGCAGATCGATTGTTTAATTCATAAACAAAACCCGAAGATAGGCTAAAGCAGCATTGATCTACTTTGCAATTGAATAACAAATGTAGTTCGAAGGCTAGCTGGCTTGGCTTTAGGCTCCGTCTGTAAGTTTATAAAAGAAACAAAGATAGACTAACAAATAATCTAGTCGCTCCCCAATGGAGTCGCCATTTTGTTACCGGGAATAGTGTCCACTCGGAGCTGCTATTCCCACTAAGATTGGTAGCTATCTTAGAAACAAACAAATAAAGTCTACTTTCGCTTTCCTTTATGAAAATAGATAAGAGTGGAACAAAGGAGACCAACCTTAATCTTGCGCTTGGTTTCCTTGTTTGATTCCTCTCCTTGCTGATAGGTCTTTTCCACTTCTTCTTCGTCTGCCCAGCTTCAAATAACACCTGTGGAATCAAAGCAACATACTAGTATCGAAGAATAGAGATCTATATTCATAAATAACACATGACCAGATATGTGTTAACCATACAAATGCATATACAATGAAACATACAAGAATATGGAGGAAAACTTGAATAGCTTTATTAAGATTAAGAGTAGCAAGAGGATTACAACCATATTTTCTAACCCAGCATCATCATCCAGCAAAAAATCCCTTCTTCACCTCAAGTAAAGCTTAGATCACCCAACACTATGAAGTTTCTCCAAAAATCCAACAACACTTCTCTACAAGATACAAAATTCCAGCCTCCGGATCTCTATGATGAGGGATCCATATATAGATGATTGTAGGGGGGTGAGTCATCTTCTGGGGTCTTGATTAGTGTCTTCTCTCTGATAGTTCTTGATTCAACTTGGAGAATGATAATCTCTTACTGATCCGTGGTCGAAAACAGAGAGGCAAGTGTTAGAGGGGAAGCTTCTAGAATATTCCATGATCTTCCACCTCGCAAATTGTCCCTGCCATTTGTCCATTCCCGACCATCACACCCTACAGAGGAGCCATTCAGTATGCATCACACCCTTTACATTGGGAAGGTGATATGCATCGCACCCTCTACACTGGGTATTCAGTATGGTCCAGTTTTGACCATTTCTGAGCAGTTTTTAGTGAAGAACTTCTGGGAGATTATGTAATCAGCTGACCTTGTTCCTTTAGGCAGTGAAGCAACACTTTTAGGGACTTAGGAGCCCTCAGTTTATGGACATTTATGATTGGGGTTGAAGTGTCCAAAAAATGTCTATAACAACCATCTCATTTTTGCTAAATCAAGATCACTAAAATCATTATCCTGGGCCTCCTCTAAAAGGAAAACAACCGAAATAGGATATTGGTCAACTTTTAGTATATAACCACCAAAAAAGATCATCATAAACTGATAATTGTAAAAAAAAACAATGTACTAAAAGTAAGCCCTGAGCCATTCCCAGGCCTCCTCATAGAGGAAAACAACCCAAACAAGAATAAGGTCAGCTTACAGTTTTACAAAAGTATTTAACCATGTCACTATTTGTTTTCAAGAACTGAAATTAACATGATAATAAGTTTGGTTGCTGATTAAAACTAAAAGATAAACAATTAAACAGTAATGAAAAAGTATCATAGGCCGAATCCAAGAAACTATGTGCCAAGATTCTCAAAATGGTGGTTGATCCAACACTTATCTCATCCATCTCAGCTTCCTCTCTCCTCCAACTGTCCAGATCCTATTGTAGACCCGCTTTAGAAAGTTGGTCTTCTGCATTATTGAATTCCCTGTAGATATGACATATTGAAATATCATGAAAAAAATGTTTTAAGTATTTTACTTATTCTAACAAAGGAGATAGAATATAATTATGGCATCTACTCTTGCCATTGAACCATTTCATAATATTCATTGAATCCCCGAAGATCTTAACCGAGTGAATGCCCAGGTGAGTAAGCCAACAAAGGAGTAGTTTTAAAGCAAGAAGTTTTGCATAATTGTTGGTTCCGTTCCCCAATCCAAAAGAGGCTTTAAGACTCTTGTGGTCATTTAGATGTATCAACAATCCTACCCCACATTTATTGTTTTGATCTGAGGCCCTGTCAAAATAGGCCCATGGAGTTCCTTCTCTTATTTCTTCCTTTCTTACAATTCTTGGATTTGCATCACATATTGGCTTAGGAATACTTGCATAAATTACAGTGCATCCTACAACAATGTGACCTGCTAAGGGAGGCTGGTCTTTGAAAATATTGTTGTTGTGGGCCATCCAGATACCCTAGGCTATGATTAGGGGGATATTTCTCATATTTCCTTCTAGATAATCCTTCCACCGTTTATTCCATACTTCTGATAGGGTTTCCCCTTCCCAACTCAGCCTAGTCTAAATCAGTCTCCCTGATTCCATCCACACCTCCTTTGTGAATGGGCATTTTAGGAAGAAATGGTGGATCATTTCTATGTCATTTTTACATAAGGCGCACCTTCTTGGGCTCGACTTGTATCTCCTCTGTAGAATGTCTTAGGATGGCACTTTATTCCTTAATATGCACTAGAAAAACATTCGTTCTTTTGTTGGGCATTTCAGCTTCCAAATGAAGCTCACCCACCATTCCTAATTCCCCCACACCTTTCTTGACATCAGAAATTTATAGCCTTGTTTACGAGAATAGGAACTCGTGGGGGCATGTGCCTAGATTAGCTAGTCTGGTCTATCTATAAGCCTGAAATTTGACCTGGTCAGTTCCTTGGTGAAGTTTTACCACTCATCCCTCCATTGTTGGTTGAGATTTAGGCCAGTCCCAGATAACCATGCTTGGCCCCATATCGTGGAATGACCATTTTTTCTAATATGGCTTATATGCTGGATGCCTCTTGAGTCTAGTTGGTTTATAAGACACAGAGTTAGTGAAAATACTTCGTTGCACCCCACTCATGGATCTTTCACTATCCTGACTTGTTCTCCATTTCCTATTTTCCAGGAGAGGCCTTGTGCTATGATATTGAAGGCATCTATGGTAGCTTTCCACACCATCAATGCATTCCATTTCTTCTTATTTGGCATCCTGATCCAATCATCCAAAGGAATGGGATCAACGTACTTTCGTTTGACCACTATGGTCCACAAGTTTTCCATATTTATTAATATCCATCCCAGTTTTGCTGCTAGAGATGGTCCAAAGGCTGATAAATATTTTATTCCCCATCCTCCCCATTCCTTTGGTCTTGCCACCTTATCTCAGGTCACCTAGGGTAGCACCAATTCCTCCTTGGAGCCAACTCAAAGAGAACGACTGCATACTCATCTAATCCCTTCTAGAATTACTTTCGGAACCCATGTAAGTGCTGCCCAATACACTGGAATGACCAATAGGACTGATTTTATGAGTTTCAATCTTCCTGCTCTAGACAACCATTTGAAACTCCAATGATTAATCCTGGATTCTATTTTTGCCACCAACCAGAACCAATCTTCTTTCCTGTATGAGTGTGGCTTGAGGAAGAATCCTAGGTACTTGAAACTATCCTCCAACTTTTGATCTTCAAACGATAGTTCTTCTACTATATTCCTAGATTCCATTCTATTAAATCCTTCCAGAATTAGTGAGGATTTTTCGTTATTGATGAGCATGCCTTTCGCCTTGAGGAATAGTTCCAATATATTTTTTAGCTCCTTTGTTTCACTACTTCCATTGCTAAAAAGAAGGATGTCATCCAAAAATAATAAATGAGTTATATATAGGTTGACTGCCACTTCAACTCCTTGAATATCTCCTTTCCTTCTTGCTTCTAGTAACAACTAACTTAGACATTCTGCTACTAGGAGGAAGAGGAGAGGAGATAAGGGGAAGCCTTGTCTCAGCCCTCATTGACCTTGAAAAAAGGAGTATGTTGCCCTATTTATTAACACTGCAAATATCACATTGTATAAGAACCCTATGACCGAATTAATGAAGTCCAATTGAAATACTAGGTGAGTTAGGAGCATTTGAAGGTACATCCAACTGATTCTATCATAGGATTTAGAGAGGTCAAATTTCACTACTTCTCCTTTTCTTTTGTTTAATTTTATGCTATGAATGGTTTCCTATGCCACTCCTATCGCTTCATGAATCTGTCTTCCATCCAAGAATCCAAATTGTCCTTTTGAAATATTCCTTGAGAGCAATGGATTCAATCTGATAGGTATCACCTTTGATATTATTTTGTAGAAAGAGGTGCACAAATAAATCGGTCTAAAATATTCAAAAGACGATGGGTCTTCTTTCTTGGGAATAAGGTTTATAAAGGTGGCATTAAAGGGTTCAAAAATTGCACCTTTCCTCCTGGATTCTTCAACCACATCAGTTAAATCACTACCTATAGTCTCGAAAACGTGTTGAAACAAATCCACTATCCAACCATCTAGACCTGGACTCTTTTCCTTTGACATTGATTTTATGATTCCTTCGACCAACCCTCTTGTGACTTCCCCCATGAGATCCTTAGAATCCTCCTCATCCACATAGAGAGGAAAATCTTGAGCTGTCTAGATCACCTCAGCTAATGACACTTCTGAAGGTGCTTAAAAATGATTTTTGAAGTGGCTTATTCCCATTGTGGATAATTCCTCAAAAGAGTTTTCCTTCCTTCCATCCTCTGATTTTAATGACCAAATGGTATTTTCATTTTTCCTTCCTTTTGCATAATTTTGGAAGAATTGAATGTTTTCATCCCCAACCCTTAACCAGATGGCCCTACTTTTCAAGCACAATTTTTCTTCTCTTGCTAAAATAATTTTCCTACTTTGCGTTTCTAGCATCTTGATCCTATCCCCTTTTTTAGTTGTCTCATATCCATCAGCTTTCAGACATTCTATCTCATTGAGCTCCACCCCTATTTGTTTTAGATTTTCATCTTCTTTAAATTTCTTATCTCTATCCCATTCAATCATAGCCTTCTTGAGGTGTTTTAAGTTTTCCATAAAGTGGAAGGATTTATCCCCATTCTCACCTAGCCTCATAGGTCTCCAAGTATTTTTAAAGAGGGTGTTATAGGAATCCTCCATTAGCCAAGATGGATTGAATTTGAAAGGAGTTACCAGCTTTAGGAGAGGCCCTTTTAGTTTGAGGAATCACCTCCCTCCCCTACCCACTGATGGAACATAAGGATCTTTGTCACTACCTCCTCTCTCAAGATAAACCTATCCAGTCTTTTGGTGACTCGGTCTTCCCCTATTCTCCTATTCCTCCATGTTGGTCTCATTTTTAGCAGATTAATATCTAACCACTTATTCTCTCTAACGATTTTTGAGAAAAAATTCGAGAGCGGGTCTGCATGTGCAAAGGGGCCCCAGGTTTCTGCAATACCGAGGGAAAAAATTAGGTCGCCCCCAATCACGAGATTTGGGTTGTCCATAATGGACTTGGAACATAGATTATTCCAAAAATGGACTCTGTCTTGGCCTGGCCCATGAATATTGAGGATCAACAAATTTGTGCAAAGCTCTAATGAATAAACTTCTATTCCGATCACCTGGTCCAACCCCCAAGTATTGAGAACTCTTAACTTACCTTCTTTTACACCCAATGCCAGCCCCCCTGAACGAGGTTTGGCATCCAAGGCCTGGATGTGCCATCTAAGCAATAATTTAGATAGAGTTTTTGATACTTTAGTTCTAGCACCCAAAGTTTCTTGTAAGAGTAGAATGTCTAGGTTGTAATTGTGAAGCACTCCTTTAGAGCCAGTTTTTTAGGATCACTGGATAAACCCCTACAATTCAGAGATATAAAATCATTTGATAACCTCTAGGGGGTTTTACACTACTCTAAGAACCCTGGAGATGGACATTTTC
>APFE031397068.1:222302-238213 GCA_000404065.3 Pinus taeda | reverse complement strand
TTGTTCATTTATGTAATGTAAAGGAGGTTTCCCCCTCGAAGAGGCTGAATTCTAAGGCATTGATCTATCTTTTCTATCTTTTCTTGAGTTGGTTTCATAACATTGATGAAGATAAGAAGCAAGAATTGTTCATCATGATGGATACGGTGTGTTATCAATAAAAGATTTCAAAGGAAAAGGGTAAGGTAAGGGAGAATTGGCCTTGGTTATTCTCAAGTTCCTTTCATGCATAAGAAGCACTTGGCAAACTCAGGGTCAACATACATCAGAGTTCTTTGAAGGCTCAAGCAAGGCATGTAAGTTTTGAACAACTTCATGGTAGATGGAAAGGCCATTTCAAGCAAAGGAAAGATCAAGAGAGTTGAATTGGCATTAAAACTGTGTTTTGGTGATTACACAGTAGTTTCATAGCACGCACTACGAAACTGCTGAAGATAATGCCTAATGCACAATAGTTTCGTAGCGCGCTACGAAACTGCTGTAGCTGCATATTTTGATATAGTTGACCAGTTTTGAGGAACAAAATGGTAACCTTTTTAAAAGGGAGTTTCTGAATAAGGATCATTCACACAACACAAACATCTAGCAAGGGCAGAAAGGGCAAAGGAAAAGCATATATGAACCATAAGCCATTTTTTATAAAAGTGATCACAGCAAGTATTTTTCATCATACTTCAAGAAGCATTGAAGAAGGTTTTGTCTTTATACAGGGGCACAAAAGCTACATTCCAAACATGATTAGTGGTGCATCACAGGCTGATGTAGGAGTTTTGGTGACATCGGCTCGAAAGGGTGAGTTTGAGACTAGATTCGAAAGAGGTGGTCAGACAAGAGAGCATGCTATGTTGGCAAAAACATTAGGAACTTGTAAACTATTTGTGGTGTTCAATAAAATGGATGATCCTTCAGCTGAGTGGGCCAAGGAGAGGTTTGATGAAATTGAAAAGAATATAAGCCCCTTCTTGAAGTCTTGTGGCTACAATGTAAAGAAAGATGTGTTGCTTCTTCCAATATCAACACTTCATGGTACTAACATCAAAGACAAGATCCCAAAAAATGTGTGTGGTTGGTGGAATGGTTCAACCCTTTTTGAAGGGTTGGATTCAATCGAATTACCTCCAAGAAATCCTAAAGGTCCTTTCAGGATGCCATTAATAGATAGATTCGAGGATATGGGAACTGTGGTTATGGGAAAAACAGAGTCAGGCACTGTAAGGTAAGGAGACAGCTTAACTATAATGCCAAATAAGGTTCACGTGAAAGTTGTAGTTGTTTATCGTGAAAGTGATGAAATAAAGTATTCAAGGCCTGGAGAAAATGTTAGGGTGAAATTATCTGGTGTTGAAGAAGATGACATCTCTACAGGTTTTGTTTTGTCTTCCATTTCAAATCCAATTCAAGCAGTGCTAGAGTTTGAGGCTCAGTTACAGATATTAGAACTACTGGAACATAAAGCAATATTTACTGCTGGTTATAAAGCTGTACTGCATATTCATTCTGTTGTTGAGGAATGTGAGATAATGGAGCTGTTAGAGCAGATGGATCCAAGGACGAAAAAGAAAATGAAAAAGAAATGTCTTTTTGTTAAGACTGGAGCAGTTTTGTTGTGTCGCATTCAGGTAAATGACACTATCTGTGTTGAGAAGTTCTCTGATTTTCCTCAACTTGGAAGGTTCACACTTCGGGATGAAGGTAAAACAGTCGCAATTGGAAAATTTGTGAAGCTCCTGACTGACACAGGACATGAATAACTGACGGAAATTCACTGAGACTATCCCTCAGCAATTATTCCATATGCACTAATAGAATGAGTGGGGCCTCGAGGGATTCTTTAATTCATCTTTCTACACAGATTATGTGAGGCAACCTATGAAATCGTTTCGATTTTCAAATGCAAGGTGAACATGATGTTAGTAATCTTTATGACCAGAACTGTCTTCAAGTGAAGAATGATGCAAGGGATGAATAAAGCGTTCATTGTGGTAGCGGTGAAGGTTTAGATATATAGAATGATTGTTGTTTCTGCAAGCCTTTATTCTTCCATGACGAGAGGGAGACACGATTATTGGGCATTCTTTCCTTTGTACACAGTACAGTATGGAAATCTTTGTTTGGAAAGGTTTCTGACTCGCTTGAAAAAGGAACAGAACATGAAGATGAGTATATGATTAGTGAAAGGGAACTTCTTGTCAATAGATTTATTTCAGTCCCAAAGGACATGGGAAACTTCAATTGTGGGGCATTTGTTGCAGGAATGTAAAGGGTGTCCTAGACGGTGCAGGTTTTCCAGCACTAGTGTCGGCACACTTCGTGCCTGTGGAGGGTCAGCCTCAGCCTCGGACAACTATTTTAATAAAGTTTTCTGAAGAGGTTCTTCAATGGGAAGCAAGATTGAGTTAGAATTGGACAAGGAACCCAAATTGACAAGAGTCCTTGGTGAGAGAATGTGTCTCAGATTTCATATTAGCTTCTGGGTGTAGTATTATTATAGACCATTTTTCTCTCTTCGACGATATGTTCCATAGGTGAATGTTATGTATTTTGATGTTCAATTGTATGCAGTGAAAGCACAATCTCATACTTGAGACCATTACAGGTGGCATATAGTGAAATTGAATTAATGTTTTTGAGGTAATTGGGTTCTCTGTTGTACGCAATGTTAAGTTCAAAAAAGTATGCCTACACATATGAAAACGGTGGACAGCATACTAAGGACGTGGCATTTTGTCATATCATAAAAGAATTGAAGCTTGAATACATTTTCCCTTTTTGTTTTCAAAATAGTGGATGACACATCATCAAAACAAGTTTCATAACACTGGACAGCACATCACAACGTGGCCACCATCATATTTTGAGGGATAACAATTTAAAACCGACTCATGAAGATTTGAAGACCATAAAGCCGAGAAGCAAGGATAGGCTCCCAATTTTTCTGGACAGTGGAGAAAGTACAACGTTCAAGGTCAATATGGAGCATTAAACACTCATCTCCGCCAAACTGAAAGAGAACCAGATGTCAAAGAAAGGAATCATCTTAATTAAGGCCATTATGCATGTAATATGGAGTTAGAGTCATAGTTAATTTAGATCTCTAAAAAAAACTCCAGTCAATACTATGTTGTATTTATTAAAGTAGTTAGAGTTTAAGAGTTGTTAGTAATAGAAGTAGTTTTCGAATTCCCCTCATGCTTGAGGAGGAATCTCGATCAGTTAGAATAAGAGCTCTATATATAGCTGAAACAACAATGTAATCAGGGTTGGAAATTTGATAACAGAAGACTGTTTTGGCTTATGTAAAGACCCATTTTTAGTAATATAAGTTGTATGTTTTTCTTCTCAGGATTCATGAAGGATTTCCATGTTCAGAATGTGTGATTTGTTCTTTCCTTAACGTCTTTTACAGTTGCATGGATGTGTAATCACTCAAAATTCACTGATTATGCTCTGATTTCCTGTATGCATTTATGAACTGTGGTTTTATGTGAGTTGTGTTCTGAACATCTAAATGCTAAGTACCCTGACTTCTATGAAAAGGCAGTATCACTGTTTACTGAAGTATGATTGACTCCATAGGCCCAATGGAAACTTATGTAATGTTTATCCAGCCATCAAATTTGTTAATGTTATTCCACAAGAGTTAGCCATCTTATTATTAATCAAAATCAATAACCCTTTTGAGAGAGCCCTCTCAGGCTAAGGAGGCTAAGCCTTAGTCAAACGATTGGTTTGAAATAGTTACTTGAAGTCTTCCTGGTTAGCAGCCTTCCAGGGTCTGATTTTGAGATAACATGGTGAGAGAACTGTATGAGGATGGAAGGAAGAGCAACATACTTAGAGAGCAGTTGAATTCCATGAAGGAAGAGAAGTAGTTGTTTTCTGACAAATTGTAGGAAATGGAGAGGCAACTTCATATGTAAAATATGAACCTGAAAAGGATGCATGAGTTGGAGACATAGCTCTTTGTTGCCAAAGAAGCCTTGGTCAAGTATCAGCTTGAAGAAGAGGTAAACAATTCTTGTTTGCCTTCAAATTCATCTAAGAATGATTATGTTGGCTCTTTTGAAAAAAATACTAGAGGCATAGGTTCCAAGTTAATGTCCAAGATGGGTTATGAAGGAAAATGCTTGGGTAAACATGGATAGGGTATTGTTGAGCCAATAATGGTTGAGGAAAGGCCTAAGTATTTGGGTCTTTGCTATGGCGAGTCATATGGAGAAAATTCCAAAGCTGGCATGAAGGCCATTGAAATAGTTCCAAGAAGGCGTTTCATTTCAGGTCTTCTACCTCAAGAGTGTAAAGATTGTATTCGTGGAGAATGCAATAGCTTGAGACATCATTTGCATGATGCAGGCGTTCATAAGCATACAATTGAACCAGAGAGTTGTGGAAACTATGATAGCCTTGAAGAGGTTTATGATGTTCCAAAGGGAGCTACTTCTTCGTTCAGTTCACCTCCTCATGAAGGCAATAAAGGTGAAAGTGAAAGGTATAAATCTGGTTCTAGTCATATTCCTTTTGATCATGTTCAGCATGATAAATTTCCATATAAGTATGGGAAAAGAATTGCATGTTCCTTTTTTCGTTTGGATAACCATAATGTTTCTAGATTTTGGAAGAGAATGGCCACATACAGGAAAATTTTGAAGGAAAGGAAGCAAGAAGACAAAGGTCCATTGGACAAGGAAAATAATGCTATCAAGAGGATGCACATGTGTTGCACCTACTGCCATAAGCAAGGACACATTACTGCAAAATTTTGGACTCTGAATCCAACAACGCTTCCATGAAACTTGAAGAAGGTGGAAAGAGAGAATGGCAGGAATGGAAAGAAATATTCCATGATTAATGTGTTTTAGGATGATTCACATGTTGATACTGATGTGTAGACAAAGGTAGCACCTTTGAAATGGATTGGTAAGAAATGGTTAGAGTTCTTATCCAATTAAAGATTGCATTTCTTTTGATTTGATGCATCTATTTGCATTTCTTTGTTGATGGAATGCAAGTTGCAGGATTCTACTAAGAAGGTGAATGGAAAAGTTGAGTAGGAGACTCACTTTATTACTGCAACATTATATTCTTTTCAGCTTCAAAAGTACAATGTGCTTAAGCGAAAGTTGAAAGGTGAAATGCATGCATAAGCATGATGTGCATGAACATAGGGATGCTGATGATTTCCTTGTATTTGAACATGTATGTGTAATTAACTTGAAGGGTTGGTTGATTTGGCATGCATGTAATGTAATATTGACTTGAGAAAAGTTGTTTTGGTCTCTAAGATGGAGATGATGATGAAGTGTTTCATCTTTTGAAAAGAATCCTTGAGATCTTTTCTACATGCTCGACTTGAAGGGTCATTTGTTTTAAAGGCATGTTTTGTGGGCTTGTTATCTAGTCCATAATTTGTATGCAGATGTAAGACATGGAGGTGTTCACAAGATGTGAAAATCTGTTTCTTTTGTTGAAGCAGGCATTTATGCCATCGAATTGTTATCTGTATTTCTGTTGTTGTTAACAGTTGTTGTTGACAGCTTGTCAAACAGGTACAAATGTAAATATTTGTGAAGCTGATGTAACTTCACATTTGCTTGAGCCACCTTGGATCAATGATCAAGGAAGAGAAGTTCAAACTACCTTCTATGACCATCTCAATAGGAGTTCTGCATGAAGTCAAGGAGGAAGATAGTTCTTCCCGGAAGAACAAGCACATCCAGGAAGGAAGTGTTCAAAGGTTTTGGTTCAGTGGCACTAGCCATGCAGGCAAGTGTATGAAGGCTGAAAGAAGAGGGTGTTGTACTCTCATTTACTGTTCATATCAGTATATCAGTCTTTTGGAGACCAAAAGTTCTTTAGTGGGAAGGCGTGATCCAAAATGGATCTTGGATAGACTTCTAAGTCTAAAGTGTTCCTCATAGAGGAAAATTAAAGTTCAAGGATGCTCCTAGAAATAGCCCCATTGGAGAGATATTTTCATTCTGAATCTACTGCAATTTGAATGGACTAAAACAGACTTTGGTTGATGAAGTTATCGCAAAAGGAAGATTGCCTTTGTCCTTTGAAAAATGAGGCATTTCTTCTAAAAATGGGCTTAAGGCCTTATAAAGGAAAATCACATCACAAAAGGTTCAAAGGGCAGACTTAAGGCCGAGCAAAAGGGACCCACAATCAACGATTTCTGACATATCACAATCGAAGGTAGGTTGTATGTGATATCGAAAACTCAGGCAGCGCGACATGTGACTGTGCGATTGCCGATTATTGGATTGGCAGATCGGCGTCTGCGTATGCCACTGTTTAAAGGAAGAACCCCTAGGCCATAGCGAATGTGATATGCCAATAGCGACGTGCAATCTCAATCGTCAAATTGGGAAAAGAGATCAACAGTTAGGATTTAATTGGTGGTCGGGAGATCAATGATCCCCAATACAAAGGACCATTGTGACATCAATATGCGATATCAACCATCCGATCAAGGAGCAGATCAACTGTCTAGATCTAATCGGTAATCGGTGATCGGCAATCCTCGATGCCACGACTAATGAAATTGCAATAGTGATATGCCAATAAGGGCCGGAGTCAATGGGTTTATAGACCCGATTTCATAAAATTTGAAATCTGGGAATTCAAGATTTTTGTGTATTCCCATGTATTGAGGTTTTTATACCTCCCACATATGCGATTGCAATATGCCAATGAAAGGAGGACCCGATAGGGTTTATAGGGGTGATTTCATAGAATTTTAAGTCCGGATTTCGCACTCAATAGTGTATTTCTAGTAAATCTCTGTGTATTGGAATTTTGTTCCATTTTTGGGTTTTTCCTAAAGGAAGGCCCTGATTCCTTTGTAACTTCCCCTGATCATTGTGCCACGCTGCAAGTGGGCATTTTGTACCAATGATGCATTTGTAATGCAAGGAGCCATAGAGCCAAAAGCCAGAGGGCTAGCTAAAGAGACAGAGGAATGATTACATGCAGAGAAATAGACAGGAAGCCGTAGAGGTGGAAGGATGCCTCACAAAAGCCAAAGAGCATGATTGAGAGGAAGGCAAAGAGTTTTGGAGTCGCTTGGAGGTCGAGTGAACCAGAGAGCTCAATTGACAGCAGCGAGTTGTTTCTAAAGGTCGTTGGAAGGTTGTTGAGAGTCACTTGGAGTTCAAGCATACTACAGAGGCACGTAAAGGCCGAGAGAAGCTCATAAGAGCCAAGATCTAGAGCGAGATCCAGAGCTAGAGCGAGAGCTGAGAGCCAGAGCCAGAGCTAGAACCGAGAGAACAATAAAGAGATCAAGTGATCCAGCTATTGCTGGTGTCCAGAGTGTGCTAAAGATAGAAGAATGCATTCCAAAGACAGTAAGAGAATTCTGAGGGAGTTGGTGCAAGCTAGAGCAAGATCACTCAGAGCGGATTAAAGGGATCAAGTCCAGAGAAGCCTAGATCTGTCTGTAGAAGTATGGACAGCCAGTGGGATAAGATGGCATTATAAACCCATAGGTTCAGTTGTAATCCAATGGAGTTGAGTGTGGAGCTTGTAAAAGAATTGATGCCATAATCCTAGAGAGCCTGGTTGAGTTGACTAGAGCTCAAGGAGGCATAGCCGAATAGGTTTGGGTGAACTCCATATTATATTGTTGTTATCTGTGTTTGCTTATTTGCTGCTTTACTTACTGTCAAATGTATTTACATATCAGCATAAGCAACAAAACTTAAAGCACTTAATAGTTAAAAACAAACACTAGCATACACCTATTTCAAGCATTATTAATTCCACAATTCGTTAATCATAAGGTCTTGGAAATATTTAAGCTTTGGAAGTGGGAGAGGTTCTTGTAAGTTGAAAAGAAGCCTTTAGTGCCCCATTTTCATATCAGGTGGTATCAGAGCTTAAGTTTGATTGATATCAAAGCTAGTTATACCAGAGCAAGTGGCATCAGATTAGAATGCTTGATTGACATAGCAAAGGATTGCTTGTCTAAAAGGTGTTTGGGAAGTCAAGGATTGATTGTCTGATTGATTGTATGCTTGTTTGCAGACTGACTATTGTTTGAATTTGTAGAGGTGAATGGAAAGCTATTGATAGCTAAGTCTAGGAAAGGACAGGAAGGAAGAAGGGCTGAAGGCATTCTTCTTATCCCAAAGGACCTCAAGTCAATCCTTGAAGCACAAGAGGTTTTCTGCAAAAGGTTGCTTGAATAAAGCTCTTTGTTAATCTCGTTTGAAGTTCTTTTGTTCATTGGCATAATGACAACTTCTACAAGTGAGTCCTCAAATTCTTCTTTCTTCACAAGAGTCTTTGATGAAGACAAGAAGCAAGACTTGTTCATCATGATGGATATGGTGAGAGAAATGTATGAGGATGGAAGGAAGAAAAAAATACTTAGAAAGCAATTGAATTCCATGAAGGAAGAGAAGCAGTTGCTTTATGAAAAATTGTAGGAAATGGAGAGGCAACTTCATATTGCAAATATGAACCTGAAAAGGATGCATGAGTTGGAGGCACAACTCTTTGTTGCCAAAGAAGCCTTGGTCAAGTATAAGCTTGAAGAAGAGGTAAACAATTCATACTTGTCTTCAAATTCCTCTAAGAATGATTATGCTGGTTCTTTTGAAAAACATACCAGAGGCATAGGTTCCAAGTTAATGTCCAAGATGGGCTATGAAGGAAAAGGCTTGGGTAAACATGCACATGGTATTGTTGAGCTAATAATGGTTGAGGAAAGGCCTAAGTATTTGGGTCTTGGCTATGGCCAGTCTTATGGAGAAAGTTCCAAAGCTTCCATGAGGGCCATTGAAATAGTTCCAAGAAGGAGTTTCATTTCAGGTCTTCTACCTCAAGAGTGTAAAGATTGTATTCGTGGAGAATGCAATAGCTTGAGACATCATTTGTAGGATGCAAGTGTTCATAATAATACACTTGAACCAGAGAGTTGTGGAGACTCTAATAGCCTTGAAGAGGTTTATGATGTTCCAAATGGAGCTACTTCTTCATTCAGTTCACCTCCTCATGAAGGTAATAAAGGTGAAAGAGAAAGGTATAATTCTGGTTCTAATCATATTACTTTTGATTATGTTCAACATGATAAATTTCCATATAAGTATGGGAAAAGAATTTCATGTTCCTTTTGTGGTTTGGATAACCATAACGTTTCTAGATGTTGGAAGAGAATGGCCACATACAAGAAAATTTTGAAGGAAAGAAAGCAAGAATCCAAAGGTCCATTGGACAAGGTAAATCATGCTTTTAAGAGGACGCACATGTGTTGCACCTACTACCATAAGCAAAGACACATTTTTGCAAAATTTTGGACACTGAATCCAACAGTGCTTCCATGAAACTTGAAGAAGGTGGAAAGAGAGAATGGCAGGAATGGAATGAAAATTTCCATGATTGATGTGTTTTAGGATGATTCACATGTTGATGCTCATGTGTAGACAAAGGTAGCACCTTTGAAATAGATTGGTAAGAAATGGTTAGAGTTCTTATCCAATTAAAGATTGCATGTCTTTTGATTTGATGCATCTATTTGCATTTCTTTGTTGATGGAATGCAAGTTGCAGGATTCTGTTAGCACCTAAATCCACCTTAGACTGAAGGAAGGCAAAATTCAAGGTAACAAAAAACCATGCTCAGTCTGGTAGCTAGCCCTACCAGAATAGGAGAGGGCTCTCTCCGAATCACGCTCAGTGAATAAATAAATGATATGGCCTGAGATGACTTACAGTGAAATATTGATTTTAGGCTAGTAAACAAATATGGATACAAGAAACAATTTTTTATGAATGACTAGGTTTCTGGGATGTATGGGACCAACGAACAGCAATGAGCAGAGAATTTAACACAAAGGCACAGATTACTTCGTGAGGCAAGACATGCATAAAGTCTAGCTATTAAATTTGAAGTACTGCAGAACGGAAATATTGTTTAGGGGGGTGAAAAGGGCATAAACACATGAATCCTTTTCAACAGAAGAAGAACACATACGTGAAACTTTCCCACAGGCAGAGCAATGAATATGAATTCTACCTTATCTTACTTAGAAAATTTCATTGGAAATGAAGATATAATGAACTGTGAAACATAACGAAATACATATGAAACATAAAGAGACACATTTGCTACACTCACAACCACATGAATCTCATGAAACAGAACCGTTTCCTTTCATTAATCCTCTATCAAAATATACAATGAAGAACTAAGTTTCTCTCCCACAGTCTCCCAGAAATTACAATCAACCAACCCTTTACAAATGGTTTGCATACAATAAATAGACTATGCCATGAGGAAATAGAATGACCAAGAGTTGGGGAGTTTCTCAAATCATTAAAAAATGGAGATGGAAAGCCAACCATTAGTTACAGGTGCAGCGTTACGAAAATGACAAATGGCTTGGGTGACTGCTCGCCTTCCTTTGCCACTTGGATAGAAGCCATCCTCTAATGAAAATACTTTAAATTTAGCCTTAGGTGTCGAACAAAGTGAAATGTAGATGAGCAGGTCCACTTGGAGAAAGTCACGAATCGAAATGTTGCGAAGCGAAAGTGATTTGGCATTTTTTTTATATGCGCTGCACCTAATTCTATATGTGCCGCACCACTTTGGAGGTTGTTTTGAGGTACTTGAAGGAGTCCAAAATGTGCCCAAGTGTGATTGTTAGAAAGCGTGGCCTCTCTACTTTCCAACCCAAGTGGAATTTCTAAATTTGGTACTAATTTTCTCCTCGAAATCTTCCTTCTCCCAAGACTTCTTCCTGTGTGTCAAAATAGGGGCAGAGAGGTCATTGTTTGAGTGTTTTTGACCTCCTGGAGACTCAAATCATGTCCAAATTTCTTGTCAATGCACTAGTAGTCATGATTTTGCTTGCTGAATCCAAAAATTCAAACCATTTGCAATTTGGAGCTCCCAATCCTAAGCGTCGCGCCAGCGGCGCGGCGCACAGGGAGAAAAAACCTGTGTTATGACCAAAAATTTTCCATGTGACCAAAATTGCCCCAAATGTCTTGAAATTTTGGCTGGAGGTTCTCTATGAGGTACTATGATGGGCCACGGAGGCTTCAGCCAAGATTTGAAGCCGATATTTCTCTTTTTGCCTCTTTTGCCTCTTTGTCGCTTTGCTCAATTTTGCCTTCAAACTCCTTATCCGAGCCTTTGAACTCATGTTCCGTGCCATGTAATGATAAACCATCCACCTTAGTATGGTTTTTTCCTTGTCGGCCTTCTCCAACAGTCTCTCAAGGTGGATGTTGATACGCTCGAGACAAGACTCTCGGTCATTGTTAATCTCTTGCTCCAATGGAGTGAGCTCAATCCTCCTATGCTGGGCAGCTTGGCGATTCTCACGGATGCTTTGCAGCTCCATGATCTGATGCTGGTCCTCAAGCTATTTGTTCCTCTACTCCAAATACCTGATAATCCATTTGGCCCTCTCCAAATTGAGTGACAAGTCTTGGATCTCCGTTTTCTGCTCTTGGATGGTCCTCCTAAGTTTCGCACTCTCCCCATTTGCATCATCATCCTGAATGAGGATGAAGTCGGTCTCTTGCTCACCTGATGGCCCCTCATCATGCATGGTCCTCTTTCCCTTGTCCTGTACCTATGTTGCCAATGTGAGAAGCGAGGCCCCTTCCACCCTGGGTGGAGATAACACTCGCTTTGCTGCTACAAACAAATGGCTACTGCCCCTCTGATAGGTGATGAATACTGGCATAGTAGTGGTCTTATGGCACTCATAATGATGAGAAGGACCACCTATCTCGTGTTCCACCTTTGATAATACCTATGAAGTGCTGAAGAGGTCACGGGAGATGAAGTCATCCCAAGTAATGCCCTGCGATACCAACTGATGATCCACCAAAATCTGGATAAGAGCAAAGTGATAAACACTGTTAAGTTGCTGCTGAGGGGTCTTGTGCTGCATGAAGGTGTTCATCCTCTCTATGTTCCTGCAAATGAAAAATGAGAGGTTCATCATCCATACCCTGGTAAAGTGCATGAGCAACCTGATGTGATAGGCATATAGACGAGAGAACCTCCCCTCACAACTGAAGTATTTCATGATCAATTTCATGAGTGGAGCATATTCATCTTTCAAATATCTGAATGGAAAGACTCTTATGAGTTGCCTCAAGAAACTAGCCTTAATATAAGCCTCATAATGTTGCTTATCCACCTTCTGTTTCTTATGCCACTGTTCTCCAACATTTGGTATGCTGGTTGCTAATGAGATAGTTTCGGGTGTCAATGTGAAGGTGACCCTGTTGGAAATAATGCTGAGAGGGGGGGGGTGAATCAGTATTATCAAGTCAAATATTCCTTTTTCAAAACAATTTGTATACGCTACTTCAATTAGATAAACCCGCGTATATACGCAATTATGCAGAAAGAAACCCGCGTATACAAAGCAAACTTTTAATTTATTTTATCTTTCAGATGATGATTGTTAATATGTGATGTAGAATCAAATAACCAATAACCAGAGACAATAGAATAAAGCGGAAATACAATCACACACAAGAACACAAGATATAAGGTGGAAACCCAATGTGGGTGAAAACCACCTGTTGCAATTCGTCTCTATCTTTCTTTAATTAGAAACTTCTTTTACAATGTACTGGTGCAGTTCTTTACCAGTACGCAGGTTGCAACCTGCAGAGAGCTACAACCCTCTCTCGTTCTCCTGCTTCTCCTGGAAGGGAGCTACAACCCCCTTTAGCTCTTGTACTAGCCAAGATGCTAGTACGTAGGTGCTGACCTACAGAAGGCTACAACCTTCTCTTTCTTTCAGGGACCATGTTTCATAAATTTTCAAACTAGATCCATGAACATCAATCAATCATTAAGAATTTCTCTATCAACCAATCACCTTTCACCAATTAGATCTGAATCAAGTAGATATCTCTCTGACAGTTGTACCCAAAACACAGTACTAGAAACCACACACCAAAACAGAACCCAGAACACAACAGCAACGAACAGAAGTAGCAAGATCACAGTTTAAATATATACGCTACTTTATCAGCCTCAAACGTGTGTGCATATGCTTCTACGTATGAAACAACCTGTGTATACGCGTTCTGACTTCACTGAACCTGCGTGTATACGCACCTTCGCTTCACTGAACCTATGTACAGATCTATAAAGGATAATTCACTCTTTTAGATATTCAATCACTAATTAACCCAGATTATCAGACTTATAGATCAAGCAAGTGCCACATCTAGTAGATCAAAATCATATAAAGATACTATTATTCAAGCTTAAAGATTATGACCCATGAATATAACTTATCCTTCCTTTTTTGCTAAGGTTCCTCCTTCATTCAGATCCAGATCTGCATCATAACCCAATTACCAATATACCAGTTCTAGCACTTTATCAGATCTTCAATAATAATTCAGATGATCATTTGCCACAAGATCTCCTTCCTCTTTTATTGTCTTAGACCTTCCTCAATACCATGGTCCAAAACCATAACATTTCAATACCATGAACCCAAAACTAGGGATCAACACATCTGACGAGACGCCATGGTCCAAAACATAGGTTCAATTCCCAAGAACTAACTACCATGGACCAAAAGTATGATCCCCAACATATACGCACTTTTGTAATGTATAACCCGCGTGTATGCGTGCCTTCGTCTCGGTGAACCTGCGTATATGTCTTTTTTTTCTTTCTGAGTACCTGAACTGAGATCTGTTACCAAGGAGAGTTTCCATCAAGGACAACACCTGTGTCATAGCTCCAAACCTGTGCCATAATGCCAACAGTCTCCCCCTTTCGACTTGATGGCAACACCATCCTCAAGATCAGTCTCCCCCTTTGACATCAAGGGCAAAGGGTTGTGCTCCCCCTAAGTACATGCTGAAATCTTTGTCATGCTTGTGTTGACTATGCTCCCCCTGAGTGTAGGCACGATCTGCAAAAGGATGTTCTTCAAGAAGAACCAATACTTATGCATCATAAAAGACCTTCCTATCACTAAAAGACTCAATACATACATCCACCACCCAATCAAGTGGGGATCATCCACCCAACCAAGTGGGAATACATCAGAAATTTACATATGATGACCAAATACATTACATCTTCATCCCAGGCATAGTGGGGAAACCAATATAGGCCGTTACATGACCTTGACACCATATAAGAAAAAGATACATGACATAGAGATGAAATATTTCAAACAAGACTTATGGAATTCACCAACAACTGATAGCAGCAGCAATTGTCAATCACCATTCAGATTAGCAACAAAGATTTCCTTCTGTTCTCCCTCTGCCTCTGTTCTACCTGAAATCAACAACAGCTAAGAACCAAAAGCTTCTAAGATAATGCCAACAATACATTATTAGAAGATTATCTGCTCCCCTTGAACTTGTGTCGGATGGTCTCTGTTAGACCCATATCAGACAAATTTCAAACAGACCCTGTTACTTCTGATATCCATCACTCCTCCATATACGCGACTTTCTGCCTACCAACCTGCGTATGTATGCGGATCCTCCTCATGTAACACACGTACATCCCTTTTTCTCTGAAACTGATAAGATTTAACAGCAAGATGATACATCAACTACTCCCAGCTTCTGTCTGAGATATTCAAAAGTTTCCCTGGGCAGTGGTTTGGTGAGAATATTAGCCACTTGTTCCTTAGAAGGAACATATTCCAATTTGACTTTTTGTTCCAACACTTGTTCACGGAGAAAGTGATACTTGATCGGTATGTGCTTGGTCTTTGAATGCATGAATGGATTTTTTGAAATGTTGATTGCACTTGTATTATCACATAATATGGAGATAGGTGTTGTACAAGTGATTTGAAAATCCTGCAAGGTCTGCATCATCCAAAGGAGTTGAGTGCAGCAAGATGCAGCTGCCACATATTCTGCTTCAGCTGTAGATAAGGCAATTGAACTTTGTTTCTTGCTGAACCAGGATACTAATCTGGAACCCATGGAGAATGCACCACCACTTGTGCTCTTCCTATCATCCATGCTTCCGGCCCAATCTGCATCTGTATAAGCATTAAGTGTGAGATCTGTATCTCTAGGATACTATAAGCCATAGTTTTGAGTTCCTTGAAGGTACTTAAAGATTCTCTTCACTGCCTGGAGATGCTTTTCCTTTGGATTAGCCTCAAATCTTCTAACTATTCCTACTGCATGCATGATGTCTGGTCGGGTACCAGTCAAATAAAGTAAACTTCCAATCATAGATCTATAGGTTGGCTGATGTACTGCTGTTGATTCATCATTTGCACTAAGATTGCATCCTGTAACCATGGGGGTACATACTAGTTTTGCATCTTCCATGCCATACTTCTTCAGAATCTGCTTGAGGTACTTGGTTTGAGACAAGAAGATACCGCCTTCATTCTGTTGGATTTGCAATCCAAGAAAGTATGTGAGTTCTCCAAGCAAATACATTTCGAATTATTTCTGCATCACCAAGGCAAAGCTTTGACTCATAGCTTCTTCATTGCTGCCAAAGATAATGTCATCTACATACACAACAAGTATTAGCAATTTGTTATTTTCTATTTTGATATAAATATTGCTATCTGTTGATCCTTTTGAAAAGCCTTGTTGATGAAGATACTTGTCCAAATGATAGTACCAAGCCCTTGGAGCCTATTTAAGACCATAGAGCCTTTTTTAGTCTGCATACAAGATTTGGATCATTCCCAAGGATGAAACCATCTAGTTGCTCAATGTACACTTCTTCTTCTATGTCCCCATTCAGAAAGGTTGATTTCACGTCCATTTGAAAAACTTTGAACTTTTGAAAACTCGAGAGAGCAAGGAACATTCGAATGGCCTCAAGTCTAGCAACAGGAGCAAAATTTTCTTCAAAGTCTATCCCTTCTTGTTGAGCATACCCTTTACAAACAAGTCTAGCTTTGTTTCTAA
>APFE031397068.1:181572-221371 GCA_000404065.3 Pinus taeda | reverse complement strand
GATTCAAGTTTTTCTTTATCACCTGTCATATGCTTCGAACATCCGCTGTCGATGTACCATTGATTTTCCTATCCTTCTGCATATAAATCTATCCCACATATTTCTGGTTGTGGTTCCTTTATTCTCCATGTTTTGGCACTTGAGGTTTGTTCCTTCTGAGTTGTTTTCCAAAACTTGCTCCTACATTCAGAATCTTCATGACCAAAATTATTACAAATAGAACATTCAATTTCATTTTCAAGGGCAGAAAAGTTGTTATAGGTCCTTTTCGTGACTGCAGGCATACTTCTTTGTTTTTGAGCTTCTCTAGTCATGATTGTCTTATAGACAACACATTGAGCTGCTTTGTGACCAAAATTATGGCAAGAGAAACATTGGCCATTAAAGAAATTCCCGTGACTATCATCTAACTGATTGTAGTTTCTACCGCCATCCATTCTTGAAGAGAATTGGGAAGATTTTACCTGTGGCTGGTTGTAGCTTCTATTTGTCCTTAAGGTAGCATGTCCCCCATTTTCTTGATAGTTTTTTTCGTCCTTGAGAAAGATTGTCCCTGATTTACCTGAATATTTCTATTAGGCCTTTGCTCACTCCTTCTTGCTGCATCAAGATAACTTTTGGAGGTGGAAGCTTGAGATGCTTCTCCATTATACCCCAAACCTATCTTGATTAGAGGGGAATGTTGTACACTGATAATCTCATCTAGAGTTTCAGATCCTTTAACAAATTTAAGATTGAGGGCCTTTGTTTTCTCAATTTCTTTCCTAAGGCCAACAATTTCACATTCTAACTTCTCAAGAGATTTTTCTTTTTCATCAAGTTGAAATTGTAGAGTATCAATGATCATATTCTTTTCTTCTAAACATCTTTTGAGTCCAGAAATCTCTTCATAAAATCCATCTACATCTATAGCATCCACGTAATCATCATCTTCAAAAGCCATTAGAAGTTTATAGTGATTACCTCGTTCATCTTCATCACTATTTGAGAGTCCATCACTATCTTCATGAGTGATGTAATAGCTTTTTCTTATTTGCATTTTGTTTCTTGTTCCATCTAACAGGTACTTTTCCCTTGTCAATCTTATCCTTGTGAGGACATTTGGTAGCATAGTGACCTACTCTTCCACAAGCAAAGCATTTGAATGGTAACTTACCTTGGAATCGTCCAGTGCCCCGTTGAAGATTTTTGACAAAATTCGATTCTTCTTCTTCTTCTGATATGTGTCCAGACTCATAGTAATCTCCTTTTCCAGAAGCTTTGAAGGTAGCTTCTCTCCTATCTGATGGTCCTCCTTTCCTCATTTCATAAGCAGTTAGAATCCCATGCAACTGTGACATTTTAAGGTTTTGAAGATTCTCCTTTTCTTCTATTTCAGAAACTTTAGATTCAAACCTAGGGGACAAAAATCTTAGAACTTTTTCAACCACAATAGCCTCTTTTACTTCTTCACCCAAATTTTTCATACAATTAACAATCTCATCTACACGAATAAAATAGTTAGCCACACTTTCATCATTGTAGATTCTAAGATTTTCATACTGAATTCTGAGGGTTTAAAGTTTTGCTCGTTTTACCTGATCATCTCCTTCATAGCTCAGAACAATCTTGTTCCATATTTCCTTAGCAAATTTATACTACATGACTTTGACAAATTCAGACTGTGATAGACAACCCAATAGAGTATTGACCGCCTTACATTCATTTCATATTTATTCTTCTCAGCCGGATCTATGGGAGTCGATGATGGAAAAGTATACCCTGTATCTATGATATCCCAGACTTTAGTACCCAGAGATTGAAGATAGGCAGTAACTCTAACCTTCCAGTATACAAAGTTTGTTCCATCAAAAACCGGTGGTCTGATTGATGCTTCCCTCTCATAGTTGCTCATGATGAAAGATCTTCCTTCAAGCGATCAAGCTTCTTCAGAAGGACCTGCTCTAATACCAATTGTTGGAAATAATGCTGAGAGGGGGGGTGAATCAGTATTATCAAGTCAAATATTCCTTTTTCAAAACAATTTGTATACGCTACTTCAATTAGATAAACCCGCGTATATACGCAATTATGCAGAAAGAAACCCACGTATACAAAGAAAACTTTTAATTTACTTTATCTTTCAGATGATGATTGTTAATCTATGACGTAGAATCAAATAACCAGTAACCAGAGACAGTAGAACAGAGCAGAAAGAAAATCACACACAAGAACACAAGATATAAGGTGGAAACCCAATGTGGGTGAAAACCACCTGCTGGAATTCGTCTCTATCTTTCTTTAATTAGAAACTTCTTTTACAATGTACTGGTGCAGTCCTTTACCAGTATGCAGGCTGCAACCTGCAGAGAGCTACAACCCTCTCCCGTTCTCCAGCTTCTTCTGGAAGGGAGCTACAACCCCCTTTAGCTCTTGTACTAGCCAAGATGCTAGTACGTAGGTGCTGACCTACAAAAGGCTACAACCTTCTCTTTCTTTCAGGGACCACGTTTCATAAATTTTCAGACTGGATCCATGAACATCAATCAATCATTAAGAATTTCTCCATCAACCAATCACCTTTCACCAATTAGATCTGAATCAAGTAGATATCTCTTTGACACCTATACCAAAAACACAGTACTAGAAACCACACACCAAAACAGAACCCAGAACACAGCAGCAATGAACAGAAGCAGCAAGATCATAGTTTAAAACATATACGCTACTTTATCGGCCTGAAACATGCGTGCATACGGTTCTGCGTATGAAGCAACCTGCGTATACGCGTTCTAACTTCATTGAACCTGCGTGTATACGCACCTTCGCTTCACTGAACCTGCGTAGAGATCTATAAAGCATAATTCACTCTTTCAGATATTCAATCACTAATTAACCCAAATTATCAAACTTATAGATCAAGAAAGCGCCACATCTAGCAGATCAAAATCATACAAAGATACTATCATTCAAGCTTAAAGATTATGACCCATGAATATAACTTATCCTTCCTTTTGTGCTAAGGTTCCTCCTTCATTCAGATCCAGATCTGCATCATAACCCAGTTACCAATATACCAGTTCTAGCACTTTATCAGATCTTCAATAATAATTCAGATGATCATTTGCCACAAGATCTCCTTCCTCTTTTATAGTCTTAGGCCTTCCTCAATACCATGGTCGAAAACCATAACATTTCAATACCATGAACCCAAAACTAGTGATCAACACATCTGACGAGACGCCATGGTCCAAAATATAGGTTCAATTCCCAAGAACTAACTACCATGGACCAAAAGTATGATCCCCAACATATACGCACTTTTGTAATATATAACCCGCGTGTATACGCGCCTTCGTCTCGATGAACCTGCGTATATGTCTTTTTCTTCTTTCTGAGTACTTAAACTGAGATCTGTTACCAAGGAGAGTTGCCATCAAGGACAACACCTGTGTCATAGCTCCAAACATGTGCCATAATGCCAATAGACCCCGGCCAATATAGAGTGACCTGCATGTAGGTGAAGCACAAAAAGACGGGCCAACTCATGATGAACTCTAACATTAGCCACCCTTTGACAAAATTCAAAACATGATAGATGCTATAAGCATGACATAGCAAGAGGGCAGGCCTGCAATTCAGTGAGGGTGGTTGGCTCATCCCTAACATGTTTTCCACTCTTATGATGTCTCCTGCGAGCCTGTTCTTCCTAGGTTGAATCACTTTGTGTCTCCATCTCATACTCTGATGAATGCTCATATGCCATGATTGCTGTGTGTACTGTACTTGGGCTACCCTTTGATGATGGTATGAAACTAGGTGTTGTTGTGATATATGCCACCAAGGGGAGCAATGAAAAAAGGGAGTATTAGGAGGGGAATAATATCATGGGAATAAGGGTTATAGGGAGAAGTTTTGTTTAGGGGTATGTAGGAGGGTTTGGGGATTCGATAAGGTAGGGTTTTGGGGTTTTATAGTTGACAAATGAGTGGAGGGGATAGGGAATAGGGGTTTAGTAGTGTTTTAGGGTAGGGATAATAGGGAAAAATGGAGAGAAGAGGAAAAATGAGAGGGAGGAAGAGCCTTGGCATCAATACCACAAGTTTGCAACCCTAGCAACAATGGCTTTGATGTTTTCTAGTGGTTCGTTTTATGAGTTTTTGTTGCAACTATACATACCCATGAACCACCATAACATTCACAAAAACACATGAGCAAGCCAAGAGACAGAGCCTACGTGTCGATTTGAGGGGTTTCACAGGCAACTTGAGGCAATTTGGCACAATTTCGGGCCTCTGTGGCTGTGCGCCACGCAACAAACCTAGTGCACCGCGCTTGGTATATGCATCGCGCCCTTGTAATTTTTCCACTGCGGAGTCATGCTCTGTGCGTTGTGCCCTCTATGTGCACCACACCCCTCTGTGTGTGTGCCACGCTCCTGAAAATGACTCCAACTTCACTCCAAACATGCACTTTTCTCTCCCAATGTCTTTGCAATGTTTATCTATGACCTTGATTTGCACAATGACTTGGCTTCTTGTGGAAACTTGTATATAAAGACTTTGAAGTCATGGGTTTAATTTTTTCTTCTCCAAAACCCACTTTTCTAATGTTTCATTTTGGCTCTTTTCACTGACTTAAAGCAACACTGAATTTCACTTTTCCCTTTGAATTTTTAGCTCAAATGATGAAACTTTTTGGCACTTTTGCAGGGGTTGTATGACAGGGCATTGGGCCATGGAAACCATGACTGCACCTGAAGAAATCAACTGGCGAATTTTTTGAAAATTATCACAAATGACACACTGTTTGACTTTTCTTCAAAACAAAGTTTTGAAGAACAGTCGAAGTTTGTCCACTTGACAATGAAACTCTTTGTATCATAACTTTGTAAGGGATTCCATCTGGCCTGAATGGCTTTAGTGGACATGTTTGAAGACCAAATTGACTAATCCCTAGACCTAATGATTGAAAATGACTTTCATCCATTAAAAAATCGAACATTAACTGTCATGGAATTTAGTGAACATTGACAAAAGACCTAAGTCAGCAGGTGCCAGACATGAGGGGAAATGACTAGCATGACCTTTTCCATCAGATTATGGCATGCCCCTACTGAAATGCAGCTGAGTGAATGGAGCAGGACTCCTAAAAATGAAATGCAGAAAGAGCTTTGATCTTTGACATAGGACTGACAAGACCGACTCTAACATTGGCTCCAGTGGGGGATGGTAGCTCCTTGGAGGTGCCAAGAAAAACATATCTCTGGGAGAGCCAGACAATGCCTTTGTCCATTGGGCTATGGATTCATTATTTCGTCAAACAACAAAGGAATCTGACTCATTTATGAAACTAAAATGACCAAAAAATTGACTCAAATTTGAAATTGAAATGACTTGAAGACTAACTTGACAAACTCTAACCAAAATGAAATAAAATGGTATTTACAATGACAGTGGAAGCAACATTAATAACTCAGAAATGGTACCACTTGAGCAGCCGACCATTGATCGGCCCTCCTGGACAATCTTCCCCATTCATTCCCTTCAGAAGAAAGGCATTCTGACCCCGATATGCTGCAATCTTGAAGGGACCTTTCCAGAGGTTCTCGAACTTACCGTGCTTACCTTTTTCCTCATTCCTTGCATCCCACTTCAGCACCACATCATCCAACTAAAATTTGTCTGCCTTTGCTTTTCTGTCATAAATTTTCTTGATCTTCTCCTGCAACTTGGATGTGTTCTCGAAGACTTCTTCTCTGGTCTGGTGCAAGTGGACCATTTGATTCAACCTTCTCTACATAGGATTGTCTTCATTGTCGGCCTCCTGGAGGAGTTTGACTACCGGGGTTGCGAGAGAGGTAGGAAATACTGTATCAACTCCATAAACAAGCTCAAAAGGTGATGTACCAATGGATTTCTTCTGACTGACCCGATCTGCCCAAAGTGCATTGAATAACCTCTTATGCCAGCTCTTCTTGTTTATTTCCAGCAGCTTCTTGATGATCTTGACCAATGATTTATTTGAAGACACCGCCAATCCATTTCCTTGCGGATGATAGGCAATTGAGTGACCCAAGATGATGTGATATTTATGACAAAACTCTACCATCCTTTTCGATTTGAAAGCTACTGCGTTATCAGTGATTAACTTATTCGGGCAACCAAAGAAAGACAAGATGTTATTTTCAAGGAATGAAATTATTACCGCATCTGTAGCTTGCCTGGTGGGAATTGCCTCGATCCATTTTGTGAAATAATCTGTCGTTGTGAGGATCCATCTATGCTGACTGGAAGAAGCGGGATGAATTTCACCAATGAAATCTAACCCCCATTGCTGGAAAGGAGCACTCACCTCAATAGGCTTAAGTGGTAAAGGCTATAACTTCTACCTTTCTTCGAAAATCTGACACTTATGACAGCTCTTGACCATCTTGTATACATTAGCAAACAATTTCGGCTAATAGTATCCCGCTCTCAAAATTTTATTTGCTGTTGATTTCCAAAAAAGGTGACCACCACAGTCTCCTTGGTGGCAGTCCAACATGACCTTCTTTGCTTCCTTTTCCACCAAGAAATTTAACAGAACGCCACCCAGATCTTTCCAATATAGTGCAAAATTTAGAATGCAAAACTTGGCAACCTTCAACTTGAGTGTTCTCGCTTTGTTTCTAGTCATGTCGGGTGGTGGTGACAAATTTTTAAGCACATATATGATATCCGAGTTGACGATCCTTCCTCATTCTCATCGAACATAGCAGCGATCATATTTATGTCCAAGGTGTGCAAGTTTGATTCGGCCATTAACTTTGCCAATCCCTGTCCTTTAACAATCTTTGTGGGCTTTATTTCCACGTCATATTCCAACAAAGCTGCAAACCATTTGCCTCGTCTTCCTTCTGGATCAGTCTGTACTAAAACATCTTTGACAGCAGCGTTAGGAACATATGCCAAAATATGAGAATGTAGAATATATACCCGAAAACCTTTCAATGCTTTCACAAGTGCAAGGGCTTGCTTCTCAATGATGTTGTATTTTAAGGTTGCATCTCTTATAGCTCTGCTGAAGAATGCAACGGGTCTTTCATGATCATCTCTTTTCTGCAATAACACTGCTGCCATAGTATGCTCTGAAGCAAATGAAAACAATATGAAATCCTGAGTGTAGTCTGGGCTAACTAGAACTGGAGCTGAAGAAAGAGCCAATTTGACCAAATTGAAAGATTTTACAACCTCCTTCGTCCATATCACTTGGCTATCCTTCTTAAGCATGTTTGTAATCTCTCTTAGGTGCTCAACAAGATTAGGTACAAAGCGGCGTATAAAATTCATTTTACCATTGAAAGATTGAATTTCTTTCTTATTCCGGGGCAGATTGATTTGCTGAATTGCTTGCACACGTACTGGATCAATACATATGACATATTTTGAGATAATGTGCCCGAGTAGTTTTCCCTCCTCCATGGCGAACAAACTCTTTTTCGGATTCAGTGACAAACCATATTTTCTGCACTTTTGAAAGATAGTTTTTAGATGGTACATGTGCTCTTCATCAGATTTGGAAAATACCGTCAAATCATCCAGGTACACAACCAAAAAGACATCCTTCTCATTTGCAAAAGCCAAGTCAATTGCCCGCTGAAATGTGGCACCCGCATTGTTCAAACCGAAAGGAATTTTAGCGTAATGAAAGGTTCCCCATGGAGCGGTGAACGCTGTCTTGTCTCGGTCATCTTCATGGACAGAAACTTGGTTATATCCCAAATAACCTTCAAGTAGTGACATACAAGATGCTCCTACTACTCACTGAATTATATGGTCCATTTTGGGCAGTGGATAGTTGTCTTTCAATGAAACTTTATTGAGATTTATAAAATCAATGCATAAGCGAATCTCACCTGTCTTATTTCGTACGGGCACCAAATTAGAGATCCAATCCGAAAATCTGATGGGAACAATGATTCCTGATTTGTAAAACCTGTTTATATCCTTTTCAATAGATGGCAGCAACTTTGGATTCAACCTTCTCAACTTCTGTTTGAATGGTTTCTGATTGGGCTTAATGGGTATAGTGTGCTGAATTATATTGGTATCGTATGTCTTTAAGTCAAAATAGTCCTAAGAAAACACATCTGCAAATGAGGACAGCAAACTGATATATTTGTCCTTGATCTTTTGTGGCAATGCTTTAGATAGTTTTACCAATTTAGGATTAGCAGCTGTTCCGATATTGACCTCTTCTATACCTTTCTCTGTTCGATGCAATGTTGGCTTGCGGGCTACATCGTCGTGATCAAAGAGTTCTTCTAAAGGTATCAAGCATTTAGGAGTAACATTATTCTTTAGCTACAACACGTCCATTTGATTGATCTGTACATCATTTGTACCATTGTCTTTACCATCGTCATTTTCTACATCAATTGAGGTCTCTTTGAAAACTTGCCAATATCTCTGATTGTCTGGAATGGTCGGACGATGCAAGAATGGATTTCGAATTTATTACTAGAGTTTATTGGGATCTTCAAGCTACTTTCTACCTTAGCAAGAGCATCAACAATACTATTTTGTATACGAGGCACACATGTCAAGATATATTCTGAAAATAATTTTAGGATGTCTAGAACTGCATTACGGTAAGCCTTCACCCAAGGATGCTTTGCTTGATATTCACCTCTGACCTACTTAATCACCAATTCGGAGTCGCCATATACTGAAATCCTCTTAGAATTCAGCTTTCTTAGAATCTTTAGGCCAGCAATCAGAGCTTCATACTCAGCTTCATTGTTTGAACAATCAAAAGCCAACTTGTAAGAGCATACCCACACATTACTAGGCACTTTGTTCGGGGCGGAGAGAGGATTGCGTACCCAAATTCCGATTCCAGCGCCATCATTTCCCACTGCTCCATCAAAATCCATGGTCCACAAACCTTCTTCCTCCTCTTGCAAGTGCTAGAAATCTGTTTGTTGTGCTTTGTCTGCTTGTTGTCCATTACTTTCAACTAATCGCTCAACAGTGTTCTGCTGTTCTTGTTCTTCTTTCTTTAAAACTCCTTTGAAATTTTCTGTTATTTCCAGAATATCATCTACTTCTACTAACTGACTATCGATATCATTGAAACTATCATAATAGAAAACAAAAGACTCTAAATTTGTATGTACATAATTAATCAGATGATTTATTGGTTTCTCCTTGCTTGTAATCATGTATTTCATTTTTTGTTCCCGATATAATTTCCTCATTTGGCCAAACACCAGAATCGTTGCATAGGAGAAATCTAGTTGTAGTGTCCCTTTCAATTTTGCTAACCAAGACCTGGAAAGAAGCATGCCAAACCTGGGAGGAATATCTTACAACAATATCCATCAAAACATTCTTCATTGGGAGTTGATCCAGACTCACAACCAAGTCTTTGATGAGCCCCATACATCTTTCTTTTCTGGAATCAAATGAATAGAGATCATGGTATTGCCGGGTGATGTCCAGACCCAGCTTATCCATGATAGCCTTGGGCATGAGATTGTGAGAAGCTCCAGAATCGAACATGGCATTATGTAACACAAAATCATGCAATCGTAAACTGATATAAAAAGGTGGCACATCACTATCAGGAGACTCACCATTCGATGCTGGCCCAAAAATCATTTCAGGTTGATCATCTGCGACATTCACCATCTCGGATATTGGGTCCAAATTCAACATTTTAGATACTCGCCCTATATAACTGTTGTTCCTCATTATTTCAGTCAAGGGAATGGATACCTTTAATTTAGAAATCTCATTCTCTAAATTAAAAGTGGGAATCTTTTCTACCTCTTTGACTGGGATTTCTTTCCTTTCCTATTCTTTCGATGCAATTTGCTGATGTGATTGTTCTGCTGATGGTGATTTGCTGCTCTCTAGATCAATCGCCTCCTTTCCTTTCTTTGTGCAACTAATGAATCATTCTTTGATGCTTCAACATCCTTCCTTTTCTGAATTGGTTTGACCGGCACATCTCTGTTTCTAACTGAATATCGCTGCTGCTGGGCGGATAGAGCATTCATATAGCCTCTTTGGTACTCATCTGATTCTTCCTCCAAGATGGTGCCATTTGCTAGAATGAAATCTACGTCTTTGTGTATAGCCGAACTTTCTGCATACTCCTCATCCTCAGTGAGATAAATAGGCAAATCATCAGGAGTAAAGAGGTGGTTTTCTTCACCTATTATATTCCCATCCTCATCTGACTCTGGTCCATGCACAAAATTTTGCTGCAAAGGTGGCTGTACTGTCTACTCTTGGGCTCGCTGATCTCTTTGTCTTATTCTATATTGTGGCTGTTGCTGGCCACGAAATTTAGGATTTCTAACTTGTGGCTCAGGTTTGTCAAATTTCACCTTTTCAAGAATCTGCTCTACCTTCTGGAGTAGTTGATCTACTGAGGGAGATTCTTCTTTTACAGTGACCTTCTTCTCTGCCTTTTCTCTAGCTCTCTTGGTCAGCAGATTTGCTTCAACGTTGACCGCTATCTTCTGCATGTCTTCCATTGTGGTCGGTTCTCTCTCTCTTAATTGATAAGCCATGTCAGCATCAAAACCATTTGGTAACTTCACCATGGCTAGCCCCACAGGTGGCCTTAGATGATCAGGAATTTCATTATAAACTGAATTGAATCTAATGCAGTAGTCTTGGACCGACTCATCAGTGTTTCATTTGATTTGCTCATATTCGGCCAGAATTTGATGAGGATTCTTTTTCACTTCCCAGCGGTTTAAAATTTTTCTTTGTAGGTCGGCCAAGGTAGCGATACGTGTAGTCGGCAAACCTCTGAACCATTTCCTCACTTCGCCTGCAAATGTCTATACAAAGAGTCTCATTGCTATATTCTCTGCATCGATCTCATGAAGTTCATAGAAATCTACCATTCTATCCACATGTTGCTGAGCAGTAATGTTGTTAGGAGTGCCATCAAAAAACGAGATTTTTCTTTGATAATCTGCGGGCATATCATCTAAAACTTGAGGCAGAACAAGAGGTGCAAAACGGGCAACCATCACTCTTGGTGGATTTGGCCTTGGAGGTGTTGGAGGAGTGTGCACAGTTTGTAAGGGGCTAACAATTGGAGTTTGAAGCTGTGCTACGATGTAATTATCAATTGATCGGTTAGCCCTTTCCGTCTCCAAGTCTACAAGAAATTGTGGATTGTGGATAGTAGAGTCAACCACCCTTTCAGATTTGGTATCGAACAATGATATTTCAAACTGCTCATCAAAATCTAGCTCTTCATGATATTCAAAAATGTCAGGGCATGAATGGGATTTGAACACGGGAGCTATAAAGCTCTCTTGACAATGAATTCTTGGAATCAAATTGGGATTTTCGTAGATTTGAGGAGGATCTGGATCTGGATTAGCCCTCGTATATCTTCTAGATGCCAGCATGCTATTAGGAAAAATCAAAGGACACAACCAACTCACTCAGCCTATCAAATCCTAAACGTATAATCCGGAAGCTTAGAATTAGCAAGAAGCACGGGGAGTAATTTCGTCCCCAGTGGAGTCGCCACTATGTTAGCACCCAAATCCGCCTTAGTCTGAAGGAAGGAAAAATTCAGGGTAACCACAAACCACGCTCAGTCTGGTAGCTAGCCCTACCAGAACAGGAGAGGGCTCTTTCCGAGTCATGCTAAGTGAATAAATAAATTATATGGCCTGAGATGACTTACAGTGAAATATTGATTTTAGGCTAGTAAACAAATATGGATACAAGAAACAAATTTTTATGAATGACTGGGTTTCTGGGATGTATGGGACCAACGAACAGCAATGAGCAGAGAATTTAACACAAAGGCACAGATTACTTCGTGAGGCAAGACAAGCGGAAAGTCTAGCAATTAAATTTGAAGTAATGTGGAACGGAAAGATTGTTTAGGGCGGTGAAAAGGGCATAAACACATGAATCCTTTTCAACAGAAGAAGAACACATACGTGAAACTTTCCCACAGGCAAAGCAATAAATATGAATTCTACCTTATCTTACTGTTGAAGCCACGAAAATCGGGTCGACAACAAGGGGGATACCCACCCGGTCCGGACCTTGGTTGGTAGCTCCTTATCCATTTGGTATAGCGGGTCCGACTGGGGATAACGGGACCATTTTCCCGATCTTGGGTGTGTGTGTGTGTGTAGAGTTGAACTATGCTGATCTAAGAGTATTTTTAAAGCTAATCTAATTCAGATTATTTAACTTTACTCTATGCTATTGTAATCTAGTGAGAAACAACACATCAAATCTATCCTAACCCGGGATTGTATATCTTCCATTATGCGATCTAAAAATATTTCAAATAATAACTGGTAATAAAGATCATTAAGCCATTATAAGAATAGAAATCATTAAAAATAAACCAGTTTGCATAAGAAGTTAGGCAAAACAGTTGTGAACAGCATATCGCATAATGAGTCATTCATATGTCAAACATAAACAATATGATTCCACCGTACAAAAGTGCCAAATGATAACCCATACATTCATGTAGTAACATATAAACAACTGAAACTGTAAATCACTTAAAGAATATGAGCATGAATTGCCAAGAGATAAAAGTACCATTTATGACTAGTTCTACCCATAAGCTTCAAGCAAAAACAATCTATCTCTACTTGTTCTAAAATCTACCAAGAGTACAAAAGTGCAACATCAGTAGCAGATATCAAAAATGCAAGTAAAAATAAAGCTCGATCCATCCATTCATGAAAACCTCCTCTGAGGATGCAGAAGTGCATGTTCTGAGGATAAGTTTTTGACAAATCTTTGGACCCTTCTCTAAATGCATGAGAAGGGTTAAAATACTATTTCCTAATTCTAATAATAGTGTTTTTACAAAATTTTAGGATATGGTTCTCAAATGACCGTCCTTTTTCTAATCTAAAATAAAAAGAAACAACAAATTACTAAAAATAAGCTACTTCTGAATTTGGTCCTTAAAACTGCAAGTGTTCATCATGGATTTGAGAAGAGTCAGTTGGCCGACTTCTGCGCTGAGCTGGGCTGCGAAAACGGAATCTATGAGAGCTGGCACTACTTTCTCGGCTGAGTTTATGATGCATTTCATAGTCATTCATTGACTGTGTGGCTTGACTAAGTATGCCCAATAGAACTCCCAATTCAACCTGTTCAATGCCTGGATCGCTTTTCCCTTTTCTTGCGCCTTCTGTTTCCATTCTGCCTCTATTCGTGACTTGTTTGGTAGGTATCTCGGGGTGGTTTCTGTGATTAAGTTGGCTATGTGTAAATTTTCATTTACACAGTCTATAAGAACGCTCGCCTGTGTCATCGCTGCCTCTGTCGCCTGTTCTGCCTGCCTGATTTGATTGTCCCATTTGTTAAAGAGCAATTCTTTATGGCTTTCGTTTATTCTGGGTGCATTTGCTTTCTTCCCTTCCTCTCCATCCTACCAAGCTAGATACTCTGTCACTCGTCTGTCAACCTGGTCGTAGTTACTTCGCAAGTCTGTCACTTGATTGGTGAGTTTGTCGCTCAGCTCGCAATAGTGACTCCACTGCGATATTTTACGTCCCAACTCTTCCTGTTGCTGCAGAAGTTGCTCATTTAAGCTAGTAGAATCTGAAACGAATTCGGCAAGCTTGGGCTCGTCCTTGTGTATTTCTTGTAAAGCTTGCAACTGCTTTCCTTTTTCTTCTAGGCTTTTCTAATAGCTTATCTGCATTTGCTAAAAGTCTTCTTATAGTTTCTCGAGTTGTTTGGACGCTTCATTACTGGCATTGGCTTGTTGTAGCTGTTGTTGTAGTAGTTGTATTTGGTTTTCTTTCTCCCTCAACAGTTGCTGAACTTCCGACGCTTTGTCAATAGTCGCAGAAGCGTATGCTCCTGCGATTTGAGACAACTTCGTGAGATTTTCTGTCGGGTTGTTTGTTAAGGTCTTTCCATAAGACGTCTAAATGTTCAGCGTCCTGTGACAGTGTATTCTCCAGCTTTCTCTTCTTTCTTTGTCTTCTCACCACTGCTTTATGTTGGGGACTATAGAATACATCCAGTGGGTGAATTTCCTCTATCCTAAGTAGAAGATCAGAAGGCGGAGCGATATGACTGTGCTCCGTTTCTGAGACACTACTGACCATGGTTGAAACCATTTCTTGTGCTACCTGTGCATCGCTCACAGGTGTTCTTGGGACTTGCCCTTCAAGGCTGATTATCTCGTTGAAGTTTTCCCATTCTTTATCGAGCTCCATCGTGATGAGTGGCGATTTAATGACGGGAGGAGGGGCATCTCTTGGTGGGGAGGCGATAACTTGCAGTTGCGACATTGCACTTGACTGAGCTATATCTTTGGCTGTTTCTTCACCTTTTCCTTGGTCGCTTGTAGACTTTTTAGAACGTTCAGGTGTTCCTTGGGTAGCATCAGATTTGGATTTGGAAGTACTGGAGTTTCCGCTGAGGCTGACACTGGGAGTAGGCTCTCTGGCGAGCAGTCACAACTTTTCTAGAGGAACACTGGCTATCCTTCTTTCTCTGAATAACAAAAATCTTTGGAGGTCATCTGGGGATAACCTCGACTTAGCTTCTCGCAAAACTTCGTGGAATGAACTTTTATTTTGAAACAAGTCATCAAATAAATCTTTCTTTCCAGCGAACACTTTTATTCTGACACTTATAGTGAAATCATGGGCAACATTATTTAGGTCAAAAGGTCGAGTGGGGAATTTAAATAATTGTAGGGACGTCACATTCCCTACTTCGGCAAAAGCATGTCCTACATCGAATAATGAGAAGGCCCCACAAGCTACAGGAAACTGAGGCCATATGGCCTTCTTCTTGTCTTTTAGCTCTTTGGTTAGGCCACCTTCTGAGCAAGTCTGATAGGCAATTTCCCTAGCCAAAAGCTTGTCCGGGACATACAGAGGTAGGACATGTGGAGGTACAGTGCTCCAAAACACTCTAATATAAGTGAGCCATTCTTCCTTTTGACCATCTTGTGACGGGGATGATGTCTATTTGTGCTTTGGGTGAGCACCTCGGGGGTTATTTACCATACATCATCCTATATAGGGGTAAAATGAGCCCGTGGCAAATCTGATAGAAGTGAGGGGAAAACTGTGAATCCCATAATACTTTGTGGTAAACATGAATAGGTGATGGGTCCTGGGTAGTCCATTTCCAACCCATAGTTGGAAATTTAGATACATAGCAAATAGAATCCATAATGTAAGAAGACAGATAAAAAGGAGGATAGACCCTTTGTGACAAGGATCTCTTAGAACGGTAATTCATGACAGCAGTGTATAAATTATCAGAAAATATTTTGGCCCAATCCACGAGATTGGCATTTATGGCAGCGTCTATGAGTGGTAGCCATTTAGACGAAAATTTATTTATGTCTAGCATCCCAAACAGCCTGCACAGCATGGCCACAGCAAAACAATATGGAGAGGTGAGAAAACCAGTGTTGTACATACCATTTTTGTCCCTTTTTAGTGGCTCCTCTCTTCTGGTCCATTCTCTAGTGGTTTCTGCCAGGTTTGGGTTCTCTACTGCAAATTTCTTGACAAATTGCGTTTTGTAGGTCGTCTGAGGCTCAGGAAGATGATACATAAGCTTTAAGTCTTACGTGGTGAATGATCCTGTGAGCCCATGCCCTGGAGCCTTGAATTGTCTGCCTTGTAACTCTGCATTGTCAAGTATCCATTTGATCATATCTGTATACGGCAATATCTTGGGTCTAGCTGCTATTCGATGAAGAAATGAACAAGCCAGCTCTTCTAAGGATGCCTCGGAAGAGTTTTGTGATCCCGCAGCGCTATCGACCTTCATTACTCTGGGATTTTCCTCTTCCAGCAGCCTATACATGCCTTCCCAGGTCGAAATTCCTGCGTCCCTGTTGCATGCAGTGTCTATGTACAAGGGTGCCATCTCCTTTGCTTTTTCCTTCGTCTCGGAGCCTTGGGCTTTATTCTTCTTTCCCATTTGCTCCTGTGTTTGGCTTTTGAATATTCTTATCTCCCAGTTCCTGCAGATTACGAGCGAGGTGGAAATGGCTGATTGAGAAAGGTGATGGGAGAGTTTTAATTGCAACAGATATACTAAATATGCCACCTTACGTGAAACAATTCTTTAGCAAAGCACGCGTCTTTATTTCATTAAATAACTGACAACTAATCCACTTACTATCATTAAAAGCGCATGATTTGGGGTCAGATTATGGTAAGTGGCCTTTCTTTGAATGGTGTGCCCGAAGGATTCGCGATTAAATGATTCATGATTTGTTTTATGTTACATCAAAGATCGTGCCATTGCAAGGCGCGCTTATCGCAAATCGCCAGATCGCAGACTGTGTCATCACAGCGATCGCAATATCGCAGGTCGCAACATCGTGGGTCACAGGAGTTTGATGTTTGTTAAGTATTGCCATTTCATTTCTGCGATGTGCGATCTTGCGATCGGTGTTATCGCAAATCTGCAGATTTTGAGGTTTTTCCTTATGAACAATACTTAC
The DNA here is from genome assembly GCA_000404065.3 of Pinus taeda. Taxonomy (NCBI): domain Eukaryota; kingdom Viridiplantae; phylum Streptophyta; class Pinopsida; order Pinales; family Pinaceae; genus Pinus; species Pinus taeda. The sequence continues at coordinate 204,898 of APFE031397068.1, read as the reverse complement.
TGCGATGCGACGTTAGGCTTAACATTGGGGGGCCTTGCGCATTAATGTAATTTCTTAAAGACCTTTACCTTATCGTAGACTTAGGTTAAAATATTCGAAAGACCGTTTTAAGCCTACGATGGTAGCTTTATTTTAAAGAAGGAAAATTTGATTTTTCTCAAAATTAAACTAGGGGTCCCCTATTCATTTAGTATTTTGGACAAATAATTAAATGAAAAAAGGGGGGGTTGTTGCTGGCCACAACACCTTCTTTGTTAATGGAATTGCACAATCCCATGCAGGAGCAAGCACTGTCTCAATGGACTGTCCGCCTCCCTTTCATTCAACAGTTCCACCATCGCCTGGTGATGCTAAGGATCATGTTCGCACATCTGATCATTCTTCACACCCTCCCAACATCACTCCACTCAATTTTCGTGTAGAGTTTGTTGTTAGTCCTTCAAGTTCCCATATGCATTATTTTCTTTGACCTCTATCTTTGCACCCAGGTGTTCCTCCGAATGATGAGTTCTTGTGTTTGTCCATTCCAGACTCTTCACTTGTTGTGAACGAGGAACAACCCACTGATGGAGTTGGTGTTGCACAACCAACATGTGCTCTCATTGATGAAGAGCATGAGTGGGAGCTTGAACATCAACACTCGGTGAAGGATGGCCCCCTTCCGTCTGAGCCCCCTTCATTCTTTCCTAGCTTCTTTGGTGAACCTACCATCCATGATTTTACATGTGTGTCTTCATCCATGGATGCACCCACTGTTGATCACTCGCAGGACTCACCAAATGCTAGTCCATCATTCAACAATGGAGAGGATAAGTTATTCATTGAAGATCCACTTGATGCTTCATCTGTCTTTTCCAAAAATACAGAGGATGAGTTCATTCGCTTTTCATCTACCCCTCTGTTTCATTCATCTGATCATGAGGATGCCGAAGAATTCATTGATTTTTCTAATCGTGGCGATCTTGATCCATTTTCTTCCATTTTTTATCACTATCACAAATCTATCGCAATTGATCTTTCGAAGCCACCAGTTTATGTTGATCTACCTGATGATGAAGTTGAGACACCCAAGACTATCGAGGCACTTCAACCCGAGCTAATGGTTATTTCAGGCCCTCACTCTCTTGGGATCAGTCTCACTTCTTATCATGAAACTGTTCAATCACCCAAGACTCGTCATCGCTCGTCTGTATGTATTGAAGATCCATCTAATAGTCTGATCACACTTCCTCCACTTGAACTGCACGATCCCATTGCTCATGCATTGGAGGAGACTTATACTGTAAGCACTCATGTGCAAGCAAGTTATCTTTGCTTCTTTTGTTTGCTTACATGTCTCAGTTAAGAGTGTGCTTTTGCTTCAAAGTTGCACATAGTGTCACACAACACCATGATAATTCCACGGACTATTCATCATGCACATGCAATCACTTATGTCCCGTGGGCACTTTGAAACATGAAGTGTGGCTGCCTTCAATGTTATATCTTTCTTGTATGCTGGTTCACACAACTGGGTTACTCACGGACCAACACTTCACCAACATGGGTCTACCAATGCGTCGGTGACTGCATTAGAAGTATCACTTCACATGATCAGGCCCATGCACCATTAGTGTAGGAGTAGGTTTAGTGTTTACTTTCAGTTGTTTTCTTGCATGCTTGTTTTCTTACATGCTTTATTTGCTTGTTTGTTTGTTTGCTTGTTTGTTTACTTGCTCCACTTTTTTTTTTCTTTTGCTCTCGCTTTTCTTTGTTGATTGATTAGTTCATTGCCTTGTTTTGTACGTAGGTTAATTTGCATGAAACCATGTGTGATTCATGAAACAGTATGGGTAAAGTACAAGAGGGCTTGTACAACTATGACTACTTGGTTATCTGTCATCTTTCCTCTGTATGATGAGCTTGTTAATTTTAGTGCATGATACGTCGAAGGAAAATACATACTCTTCAAAGTGAACCTTTGTCAAAACACGACGCTTGTGTGCTAACTAGTGTCACTTGCTCTAGTCGGTTGTTTTTGGGTTAACACTTGTCAGCTCAGTCAAGCAGAGTAAGGTGAGGGGGAAAACATTAACAAGCACGCCAGAGATACAATAAACTACTTCTTTGTTAGAACAACCTCCTCTGATCTCAATAAGTTGGGATCCCTCTTCTGCCTATGAAATGAATGTGCTATGCATAGTGAAAATGAAAAAAATGAAAAGTAAAAAAAAAAAATCGAAATGAAAAATGAATAAGGTGAAAGAAGAGAAAGGCTTCCTGCGCAGGGAAGTGATGCAAGTAAATCTGCCAGGCTACTGACTAGGCTCACTAGTAGTGGAGTCATGCTTGTGTTCCTATGTGACTCCACCAGGGTATTGTGTAGGCCTATTGGCAGTGTAGAAACACCAGAGATGAAATTTAGACTCTGATGACTATACTGCTTGTGTACTTATATACCCGTCAACCCCAATCGAAACAAATGTGTTGCCTTGGCTTGGAATGTGTGTCAATCGACCAAGAGTCTGGTAGATGCTACATCTTACAATCAAGCTAGTATGAAGCCAAGACGAATTGAGAGCTGAACAATACTTCCGGAGGTGTTAGACTTGCTTTTCACGAACAAGGTCCATTCAGAGAGCTGGATTTCTACCAATGTGTCACCAAGTGTTGTAGAAGCTACAACCACCCTCCAAAATTTTGCCTTAGCCTATTTTGGAGCCTCCCCACCAACCTTCATAGTAGCTTGCCTTTCTTCATCAAGTCCTCAAGCTTCAGTGTCTTTCTCGCTCAATGGCAGCCTGTCGATCACAATTTGAACTTTTCCCTTCACAGGCTGGTCATCCGAACTTGGTCCAGCTATAGGCTGAGCAGCTTCCCAGTGAAATTTGCACATTTCTAGAGGGAAACCAACCTTCCATCCAGGAATTGCGTAATTCCCTCTGATAGCCTGCTGGGCTCCAAGATTGCACAATCCTACCAGCCAACCCTCCCAGTAGGATTTGAGAAATTTTTCCCATCAACAGAAAATTCAGCCTAGGATTTGTACAAATCTAGGCATCAGTCAGCTGTCGGGCCCAAAAATTGTGCAATCCCCTTCGGCAATCAACCTAGCTTACAGTTAGAAATGCACATTTTTCTCCAACAATCAAGCAGTCTCTTGCATGTGTAGCTAGGTTGACTGGTTCCCTCCAGGACTGAGCAAATAGAATTGCATGCATAGGCCACTTCTCCCAAGGCAGCATGCAAAGGCATCCCTTGTTTAAGGGATCTATGTTTAGCAGTTAGAGATTACATGCAAGGAGTAATTCTAAAACCTCCTTCCAAGTGTCGCTTCCCCTAGATTTGTGGCATGCATGTCATAACCTCAATGTTCAAAAAACTCATCAATTGGATGTTGCAGAGCTCATTCCTCACATCAACCTTGTAGCTTTGACATCCCACATCATATCTAGGAGTAGTCGACACATTCAGCTCAGCTGTTTTGGGGTAAGCTTTCTTCCCATGCCTTGCGTTGCATTTCTATCGCTTTTTGTGTATTCACTTGTGTGAGTGTTGTTTGCTTGATTTCTTTGAACACCCAATGTCACTTACATATATTCTAGCTTGTCCTAGCTCTGTTTCAATTTTCATTGCTATCTCACTACTATCACATGCATGAAACTACTTTGCATGGACGATTTCCCAACTAGCGAATGACCTCACCCACAGGCACTATTTATCACTTCTGCTATCACTTAGTGTCACCATTCATTTCATCAACTAACTTGCTTTCAGTTTCCCATCAGCTAGTCAGGCCAACCTTGGCTAGGTCTCTGCCTTCACTGACGATGCATTGCGCAAACTAGAGAAAGAAGGCTCACCTTGCTCTCCACATTTGTACATTTTGGCCCAGCACTAGCCTCCTGGACTGAATTGTGCATTTCTGTAGGTCAGTGGCTGCTTGGCCCAAAAATTTACGCAAATCTGCCCCTGGGACAACAATCCTTCGAATCTAGGATTGCTCATTACAAAATGCCAGTAGCCAACTTCCCGAATGGACTGTGCATTGTGTAGTTCCAGCAGTCAGTAATTCTCCCAGCAACCCAGACTGTACCTTGTGCAGTCTTCGCAATCGGTCTCTCGATCTCCCAACCGAAATTGTGCAACCTTCATGATCATTCACCCAGGTATGTTGTAAGTTATTTCTCATGTTCATTTTGGTTTTCGGTTGACAAATTGCTTGCTATGAGTGTTGCCATGTCTCCAGGTATCACAGGAGTTCATCTGCCTCTCAGTAGTATAGGTATAATGATTTCTAAGAGAGATGAGATGAAGACACTGTTCAGAGCATGCTTGGGGATGCAGTCGATCAAGTTTCCATGAGATTACCTACTTACGAAGAGATAAAGTTTTTCATGGACAAGGACATCAAGCTGCAACATCACAGTTAGCAGAATCATGAACAACAGCTGAAGGCATCATATCGAATGCAGTGAACACTATGAAGTGACAACGCAACAAGAAGATCATGCGAAGGCAGAAGATGGAACAAAGAAGGAGTTGCATGTGTTGAAGCAATAACTCGGGAAGAACATGAAGCTATGCAGACAGTCCAATGAGTTGTAGCAGGAACATGAACAACAGTGGGTGCGACATGCACTCACAAATGAAACTGCGACAGTACATGTTAAGGTTCCATCCCAATAGCTAACACAGAGAAAACATTGTGATTATTTTTGTTGATCTCATGCAACGGATCCAACAGCATGCATGTCATTGAGCGTCTACATGCAATCCAACCCATTCAACATACTCACCAAGGAAAAGACAAGAAGCAAGTCCAACTAGGGCTGAACATGTACTTTGGCAAGTTGATGTGCATGACCACCAACACACACTTGAAGACCATCATAGACACTCTGCATCAGTGTGTTACCGGTTCAACCATACTCAATAAGACCATGCACATGTTAGCAGACGAGCTGGATGAAGGGGCCAAACCAATGCACCAGTCACAATGGAGGCTAGATATCACTTCAGCAAGATGTCACCATGAGGTGCATGAACACCATCACCGACAACCAAGTTTGGCATCAGCTCACCAGCCTCACCATCACAAGCATGTCAAATATTTAGTCTCACCACAATAGATCTAGTGTCTATGATGTCTTGCAAGCCTTTCTCAAGCCATGTTGTCTCATATGAGTACATGTGCATTGTAATTTTGAGTCATGTCAAGTGTAAGTTGAGTGTCAACAGTTGGATGTAACAGTCATAGAGTAGATGAAGACTCGTGAGGGTAGTTGAATTGTCACAAAGGGTAATGTCAAGGGTCACCCCACCCTTTGCTATAAATAGTCCCTCATAACTCATTGTATAGGCTTTTGGTCAACAAACCTTCTACTAAGACTATCTTGAAGAACACTTGGATAGTATTATAACATGCCTTGGCTTCTCCACTGTACGGAGCTAGTACATCTCTTTGGAGGAGTAGGAAAATGTGGTTGTAACATTCCACTAATGGGGTTAGTAGGTTTACATGGTGTATTGTATGATTGTGACTTACACTTGTTTATATAATAAAAGCCAACACATTTTCATGCATATTTTGTTATTGTAGTTGGACTGCTCCAGTTTCCTTAATGATATATGTTGTTTAACTTACGTAATTATGTATGAACTGATTCACATGCAATTATATGAATCTTGTTGCTAATGTGTTGCATATGTTGTTAATGTTGTCACCGTCCGTGTCGACTGCTCTACCAGACACTAGACAGACCTTTATTTTAACCTTGTTATATCAACTATCACACTTGTCTCGGATTGATCTGTGAGTGTTGTTCATGTTATCTTACCTTGTACGTTGGGACTGCCACATCTGTGTTGACTGCTTTGCTGGAAGTTGTGCGTATCCTTTGTGTGGTGTGTTCCTAGCCGAGTTGGGACTGATCCCTTTCAACTTGGAACTCACTTTCACCTTCCTCCCCCTTTGAAGTGTTGAATCTCTCATACTCATTCCTTGACTCACTGCATCAATCACACCCTTGCTACTAACAAAGTTATCTTACTTGCCTCTGTGTGACATCGCGGTCAAGGCATTACCTTATGACCCACTGCTGGGACTCCTACACCAAATGGTATAAGGTCTAATTGGGACTTCTTACCAGGGATATCCCCTTGACATGTTGGTGGGTCCAACACCGTCAACACATTATAAACCTAAGAGATTAATATTATAAACTGGAGGGATTTATAAACCAAAGCGATTATATTGTTTGTAAAGGGGTCAATATTATAAACCCAATGGACATATAAACCCAAGGGACTATAAACCCAAGTGATTATATTGTTCATGAAGGGATCAATATTATAAACCCAAGGTATTGATAAACCTGAGGGATGAATATTATAAGCCTAAGGGATAAATATTCTAAACCCAAGGGATTAGTAAACCCAACATATTAATATTGTAAACCATATGGATTAATATTATGAACCCTAAGGATTAATATATGAACCCTAGGGATTAATGTTATAAACAAAGGGAATTAATAAACCCAAGGTATTAATAAACCCTACTTTTTCAATGTTGAGAGGCAACATTGAATAAATTGTTATGTAATGTAACCTTGCAACAATGAGTATTAGATCAAATGTCATCTCAGGACAATGTTTGTCACAATACGATGCTGGATTAATTTTTGTACCATGCAAACATCACAATACGAAGCCCTATTGTAGTGTCATAATGCAATGTTGAAAAAAATTGTAATGCAATGTAAGGCTCCAACAACGATTGTCATTTTTTGTGTCACATTGCAACAATGTTTGTCACAATGCAACATTCGATAGATTTCTTGACCATTCAAACTTCACAACTTTAAACCCAAATGTTAAACTAGATATTATAAACTATAGAAATATAAAACAAATAATATAAACCCTAACATCAAACCCAATATTATAACCATAATATTAAACCCAACATTATAAAACTTGTTGGGAATGAGATCCCCTAAAGGACAGCTTTGGGGCTCAAAGCCCATGTTTTGGTCAAATTTTGTAATAAACTTGTAAAGACTCTACATTTTGTGGTCGCAGAGCATGAAGGTGTCATAAGTCATAAAGGGTTATCCACATTTAGTTTGGTAGAGTAAAGTCAGCTGTAACAATCTACCCATGGTCTGTAGACCATGGGATTGTATATAAAGAGCTAAGCTCTAATAATTAGAGTGATCAATAATGTAAGAGAGTCATAGCTTTGAAGTAGAAGTCTAGGTTTTGGGTCATAGCGTAGGTAGAGGCTTTGCATTTGAGTGCGCAGAGGCCTAAGGTGGAAGTCCGCAGCTGAGTGCGCGGACCCCTATAGCTATGTGCATAGGGTGAATAGAGTCTGTAATCACTTGGAAGATATCAATAAAGAGAAGTATTCAACAATTTCCGTGTCTTTGTTCCAATTAATGCATCTTATCATTTTATGTATGAATTTCCTTTATAATGCTTATGTGATGCACGAATGTGTATGATTATGTTGGATAACTGAACGCATATAAGAATATCTATTTACGCGGTGCTAACTATGAGTATCTAATAAGATAAGTAAGAAACTTAGACTAGTTAAGGAATCTGCATGATACGCTGCCTTAGCAGTGAAAAAGTGTCTAGATTGAGGGTTAGGGCTGTGCGAAGGATAGTCGTACCCTTTTGTGTAGGTATTGAAGGATGGAATTGAAGGCTCATCTGCCAAGCCCTAGAGCGAAGTGACCTACACGAAGACAGGAATACAGGCAATTAACCGACATCACAACCATCTCAGGGTGCAGAAACTTGGTTCTAGCATCCCCCCATACTGCTTCGGATGAGACTTCGGTCCAAGCTCCGCGGGCTGATACCAAAAGGGCCAGTAGTGTAGGGATTTGTTTGGCTAATTAATGTTGAACCTAGGTCACGCCCTCTCAAGCCAACAAATCATTCCGTTGCGAGGACCGAAATCTTCATAAGAGATGTGTGATGTCGTATCACTGGAATTCGACTAAGAAAGAGATTGGAGACTGGTTGGATAGGAATATCCACGAATTTGTGACGCAGGAGAACAGAAACCCATGATTGACAAAGGAACAGTGGCTAGACATGTACCTGTATATAGAGACCCACAAGATCTTCTTCTGCTCCTTTATGGTTAAGCTATATGAGTAGATCGTGAAGCTAGAAGATAGCCAAGGAAGGTAGAAACTTGATGATCCTATTGTTTGGACCTGGAGTTACTACAGAAATTCAAAGCATCAAAGGATAAGATTTCCTGTGATGTCAATCATTAGCTCGATCACATCACAAGATGTTTTGTATCTGAATTTATGGTCGACACCTCAGTCAGCTATAGCGAGGCGAAGTGACACTTTTTCAAGGGACCGCGAGGTAAGTACATCAAATCTTTGAATACCTGGATGCTATTGTGCAAAAAATGGGTTATGCATCTGCCTTGATGTTCGAAACTACGCGAAGAGGAAAAACTTACAAGAACGAAGGGCAAAAGGGTCCTAAATATAGTCCATTGATTTCACCTCGGCGAGGTGACGACAAAGGGATAACGCAGGTTTCTCCACGAAGTGACATTCAATTAATAACACAAGGATTCCTATGAATACCACCTCCGCACACACCACCTCCAACTTCACCACCATCACTTGAAAATTCACCCATACCACCTCCACCTCCACCGCAGTTCAATATGGCCAATTCAGTGAAACTGCATTTGTTCAAAGGCTTCGGGAATGAGGGCCTGGAACAATTCTGGTTCGTTGTGAAATTCGTATGGGAAGCTTAGGGTGTTACAAATGATCACATAAAGAAGGCAACATTGGTTAGTGCTCTACAGGATCACGCACTAACCTAGTATATCAAGTACTCTAATGATAACCCGAATGCTGGAGTGGCATTCATCCAGACAACACTCAATAGAGAATTCAGTAGGCCTAAATTTGAGGCACAATCGATTATGGGATTCAAAGAAATCACGATGCAGCTGGGTGAGACACCTTGGGAACTAGATCATAGGTTTCAGTGTACCATCTGCGAAGCTAACATGAATTTGACAGACGGACAGCCTCGCGAGTGGTTTGTGGCTTTGATACTGCCACACTTAAGGGTTGTGCTGTCATAGCAAAAGATAAAAACTCAAGCAGAGACCTTGGAGATTTCCATGAGACTGCATGAAACACCGATGCAAGATCCAAATCTGGGTGTTTAGCAGATCCATGTGCAGTTGAAGAATCTGTGCTTTGAGATGCAAAGTTTGAAGCGCGACAGAACAGTTGGACCAAAAGTGTGCAAGGAGGTATGGTGTATGAAATGCAAGAGTTAGGGACATGATAAAGACCATTGCTCGGTCTTTGCGAACTATATTACAGGAGGAGGACCAATTCCTTTGAGGCCTGAAGCTCAACCAGGACCAAGCGCGGGGCCTGCATTATGGTGCACTATCTATCAGGTAGCACGAAAACATGCAGCAGATAACTGTCATTTGATGCAAAAGTTTATACAAGTACCACAACAACTGTTCTGCAACATTTGTAGGTTGGTAGGGCATGATGAGCACAACTGTAGAAGCTATGAGTTGATGAAGGATAGAACACTTGCCTATAGGGTTTAGGTAGAAATGTGGCCCCCTGACCAGAGCGCAGGGATGGTACGGACAAGATTTTAGGGGCACAGACGAGGCCGAGGTAGAGGAGGACCTGGCAGAGGTCGAGAACAATTGATTTGCTGCAATTGTGGAGGACCAACAAAATATGCTCGTAACTAACCCTACGCATCTATCATGAAAGTATTACACTTTGTTTGATTATGAAACAGAAGACTGTCCTACGGTGAAAGCTAGGATACCTCACAAAAGGGCCCTACCACCTCGCCAACTCAGAACCTATAGATGATGAGGTCTAAGCCACGTGAAGAGGATCCAAATGTAAATATAGTGCTCAAAAGTGGAATTGCAACAAGAGATGACAAGGGGAAACAGCCCAAAGATAGTGCATGGGTGCACAAAGCTCCGTTGAAGGAGGCTGAGTTCGATTTGGAGTGTGCATGAGAAACCTTCATGGAAGCGAAGGAGAGCTTCACTGAGGCCTCCACCTTAGGGAGCAAGGATAAGCCTGATCAGGAGAAGGACCCTTCTATGCTTACAACTTTCCTGGAGACATGTATGAAGTTACTGCGTGATAGTAAGGCTGTGAAGGGGTTATAAGAGCTTATAAATAGATGCGTCAGAAACACCTCGAGTGAGCCACATGTAGTGCGAAAGATAGGTAAGCATAAAACAAGGACGGGATGAGAGATGAGACTGACTGCGCAGATAGGAGAGAAAAAGATGGGTCAGGTTATTTTGGTCCATGGGTCAGATGCGAGCGTCCTACCAAAACAGACTTGGGAATAGATGGGAAGACCTACACTACAATGGTCTCCGATTCAGCTAAGGATGGTGAATCAGCAGAAGATCATCCCCATGGGGTGGCTGTAGGGGGTGGCTATGGATATTGAAGGCACGAGCACACTGGCTGACTTTGAAGTAATAAAAATTGTGAATGACAATAACCCCTACCCTGCGCTCCTTGGAATTGATTGGGCTACTAATATGAATAGGGTAATCAATCTAAAGAAATCAAAGATGATATTTGAGAAGAAATTACTCTGCATAATAGTACCGCTAGATCCTGCTGAAGGATCACGCTATACTGAACCAGTTCGCAATTATGACAGCGATGATGATTTGGACTGTATCTATAAGATAACAATGGTAGACCAAGATTGGTTGAATCCAATGGTGGATGGACGAATTACCTAGGATCACGAGAGTTCATGCACCTCGAACTCTGATGAAGAACTAGAGTGTTGGCAGAATCGGTTACATGAAGTAACCACGCTGAGTTGTAACATGATGACCCAATCACTGCATTATGTTTCGTCAGAGGAAATAAATATGCCTACTTACAATGGCCTAAATGATGTAGATATCTTTCTAGATGAATTTGAGAGGGAGGTGCCAGAGAAGTAGTGCTTCCAGGCATTGGACTGGGCACTGCGTGCTATGCCCACAAGGTGGTGGGGTATGCACAAGGGAAGCTTTGACAATTGACGCAAATGTAGGAGAATGATGATAACTCACTTTGGGAAGCCAAATATGAAAATGACGAACAAGTACGAGGGGCAGGATGATTAGCACACACACTTGGTCAAATGGGCTCAGGCTTATGGAGAGAAGCCCCAACCTGAATGGGTGCACTTATTTTGTCATACCCTGGATATTGTCTCGATGAACTGGTATGTAGAAACAAACCTCTAACATGGGATAGGTGAATGGTATATTTTGCACGAAGGATTCATGATGACATTCAGTTTTGAAAATGGGCTTGACAGTGTTGATGAAGTGCTACAAGAGGTGAAAGCAACAATCTTTAGGATACCGCAGGATCCTTTAGACCTGATTCAGCCTGAGTGGGCTACTTAGCTAAGTCACGTGCTAGAATGTTATAATGTAACTGTTGAATAAGAGGACAAAGATCCATGAAAGAATAACATCCCTGAAACAGAAGGTCACTGCGAGGTTGAAGGACCGCAGGTTGAGAATTCATATATAACCACGCCGCTAAAAATGAAACAAGTGAACATTGTTACGAAGGCAGAGCCCAAATTCATGAAAAATGGAGATTACTGGGACAACATGATGGTAGATAAGGTCATTGAATTTCTCCACGAATACTAGGATTTATTCCCTACCTAGTTTATGTATCTAAAAGGGATAATCAGGGATCTAGGTGTTATGAACATCACGTTGAAGCCCAAAAAAAACCGATTAAGCAAAGGCCTTACCGTCTCAATCCGAAGTATAAGGAAAAGGTCCACTTAGAGCTAGAGAAGATGCTTGTGCCAGGCAGTATTGAGCCTGTGGAAGAATCTAACTGGGTAAGCCTAATTGCGGTACAAGAGAAAAAGAAGAAGGATGAAATAAGGATATGTGTGGGTCTCAAAAAACTGAATGACTCTTGCGTACATGATCCTTTCCTGACTCCATTCACTAATGAAGTGTTGGACAATGTAGGTTGCCAGGAAGCATATTCCTTCACTGATGGGTTCTCTGGGTACCAACAGATCAAAATCACGCCGGACGATAGGAGCAAAATGACCTTCACGAATGAGTGGGGTTTTTCTTGGTACACTGTAATGCCATTTGGATTGAAGAATGAGCCTATGATCTTCTTGCGTGTAGTCATTGCTGCATTCAAGGAATTCATTCATAAGTTCCTGGAGGTATACTTTGATGACTGGACTATGTTTGGGCTGGTTAAACGCCATGTAGCAAGCTTGCACCTGATGCTAGATACTTGCTGAAGATACCAAATCGCGCTCAATCTAAAGAAGTGTATGTTTTGTGTTCCTTTTGGGACCCTGTTGGGTCAGGTGGTTTGCAGATAGGGACTGATGGTAGACCCCGCGAAGATTGCAGTGATACTAAACTTGGAGGCACCAAGGAGTGTGAAACAGTTGTGCACTACCCTAGGACATATGGGATATTATAGAAAGTTTATCAAAGGTTATGACCAAATCACCGCGCCTATGGAAAAATTGTTGAAGAAGGATGTCACATTCTACTAGAATTAGGACTGCAAGAAGTACCTGGATGTATTGAAAGAAAAGATGGTCACCACATTGATCCTAGTCTTCCTGGATTGGAATAAGGAGTTTCATGTCTATGTCGATGTGTCATGCATAGCATTGGGAGTAGTACTGACACAGGCTGGGGGAAAAGACTCAGACAATCCTATCGTGTTCGCAAGCTGAAGACTATCCAAAGTGGAGAAAAACTATTCTACCATTGAGTGCCAAGGGTTAGCCATGGTGTATGTGCTCGAGAAGTTTAGACATTACTTGTTGGGAGGCCATTTTAAGATGTACATAGGTCATTATATGCTGAAATACTTGGTCAATAAGCCTATGTTGGGGGGGGGGGGAAATCTGCTGATGGTTGTTATTGTTCCAAGAATATGATTTTGAGGTTATTTTGAGGCCTAGATGACTGAATGCGGGACCAAACCATCTGTCACGCATCAAAACAGGGGAAGAGCCCACTAATTTGGAGGAAGGATTCCCTGATGCGCAGCTATTTGTAGTGCATGTCGCAGATGGTCATTTTGAGGATATAATACACTTCCTAATGATAGGAACTGCCTCAAAATGATACACGGTCCAATAGAAGAAGGAATTATTGGTGTGCACGACAAATTTCTCTGTCATTGCTGGGCATCTATGCAAAATGGGGTCTGATGGATATTGCGACGATATGTACCTTAGTTTGAAAGAAGCAGCATCCTCGCAGATGATCATGGGGGCGCCACGGGATGACATTATGTAGGGAGAGCAACCGCGAAGAAGATTCTACGTGCATGGTTGTGGTGGCCAACCCTCCATCAAGACTCAAAAGAATATTGCAAGATGTGCGATGTGTGTGAAAGGACTGGCAGGCCATCATGGGGGGGAGGAGATGCCTTTAAATCCACAAATGATGTTGCAATGCTTTGAGAAGTGGGTGATAGATTTTTTGGGACCCATTCAGCCAAAAGGAAAGACGGAAGCAAAGTACATTATCACTGCGACAAAGTGTTTGACTCGATGGGCGGAGGCACAGCCTGTGAAGGATTGCACATGCGTGACCACTACAAAGTTCCTCTTTGAGCACGTACTAACGTGATTGGCTGTCCAAAGATCTTAATGAGTGATGATGGTACTCACTTTCTGAATGAGACAATCAGCGCACTGATGAAGGAATTTTAGGTATATCACCAGAAGAGCACACCTTATCACCCACAAGCTAATGGGATGGTGGAAGCGTTCAATAAAGTGCTTGAAAATGTGTTGACCAAGGTTTTAAATGTTCAGCGAAGTGATTGGGAACTACACATACCTGCAGTACTATGGGCTTATTAAATGACATGCAAGAAGTTGACTGGACAAGCCCCCTTTAGGCTTGTCTACGGTGTTGAAGCAGTAATGCCTATGGAATATATTGTGCCTAGTCTGTGCATAGTAGCACTCACAGGTATGACAGAGAGCGGAGCCCTAAAGGAAAGGCTCGCACAGCTAGATGAGCTCTGTAAGGACCCAATGATGACTATATATATATATATATTTTTTTTAGCCGCAATTACGACCAGAAGAGAAATGCATAGAGATTTCAATTTATTCAACACGCACATTGCTGACACTCACTTTAGGAAACATAACATAACATTGACATACTTTTAACTAAGATCAACTAGCAATGAAATACATATGTACCGTTCACCAGAAGGCTAGGCTCCAGTTGCTCCATTGTTACTGGTATTCCTTTGATTGTCGGTCGCTTCTGCGAGTGAATGATAACGCACTTGATCCGAATGCGAAGACCCACCGGTTTACCTCCAAGCCTACTCCTTGGGTACTCTTCTTCCCCACGAACCCCCGAGCTGCAATGGGGTTGTACAATGGAGGAAGACTCTAGCTGGCAGAGGAGAGCACACCTTGGCTCAAGAGTCCCCTCTCCAGAAATCCTCTACCTCACCAAACTCACTATAGATTCGTAATCACTGCTCTAACATCATCTCATCCATCCAAAAATAGGGTTCCCCAAAAGTCCCCTCTTCCATGGCTTGCCCCTTCTTTTATAAGAGTCTTCAAAGATGACACTTGGCATGTCATGCATAATTATAATATTATTATTTTATTTATTTATTTAATAGCTTGATTATTCACCTACCCATGTGTCACTCTCTCATCCAGGGTCACCCAAAATTATTTACTTAACTTTTTATTTAAAACTAATATTTTCCTCATCTCACAAGATTCCTATTTCTTCTCCTAGTTGTCTCTTTATTTCCCCTTTTATTCCTTAAATTGTGTTTATTACTTGGAGTCAATTAATGAGTCAATATTTTGTCCCCAATCTACTTCCTAAATTAACTCAGGTTATCTCTGAGAGGGATATTCTTATGTTGGTTGATGCCACATGGAGCTTCTCCACAATTCTTTAAATTTAATTTATTTTTCTTATTTTAATTCACCTTCCTCTTTTCTTAATTAAGTTTAATTGGTTAAGGATTAATCTTTATCCTTAAAATATGTTTGTCTTTCCCTTTTTTTACCTAATAAACCACCTAATCTACCTAGTATTTTCTAACATGGGAAGGGTAGGGTTTTTAAGGTACTCTATTTTATTTCTTCCTATGATTCTCCTTACTCCAACAGTTTTTTTGAATTTAAATTATACCATTGGTACTATCTAATCATCAATTACACCACTGATGATAACATATTAACCTAGTTTTCATTTACACTTAACTATATTATATTTATTATTATTTACTTTTAATGATTCCAAGGGTGCCAAGTTTGGTTGTGCCCTTCAAGAACTTCCCTAGAAGTTCCAAGGGTGCGACACCCAACAGTTTAAATTGTGATGCCAAGGGTGCCAAGTTGGTCGTGCCCTTCAATAATTTCCCCTAAAATTCCAAGGGTGCCACACCACTTGCCCTTCAAGCATCCAGTGACTACGAGGGGAAAGTATAGTGCAGCGTCATAGACCACTATCATCTCTTATGTTGCCTGCTATAGTGAGACTAATGGTGCCAGGGATCAAGGAATCCGCCTTGATGCGCACCCCCCAGTAAACTCCTCATGAGCGACCCAACTTTGGGACCTGCCCTCATGGCATCGTGATCTTCAAGGCGAAGGTGTTTCAACCCTTCCAACCCAAGTCGCGGTGGGAGTGCTAGTGGGTGAGATCAGGGACTCTGTCCCACCCCTCCCATGTAGTTCCATCCACCTGTACAACCCCATCACCCATATGTGGGTCATTCGGTCAAGCAACTTATCTGTGCCTGCAACCATTAACATATCATCAGGATATAGTTAAACATATATGGCAGTTTTCAAGATCAACTTAGACTTTAAAAGATAAAATAATATGAATTTTCATCAAACCAGGTGTCATCGACATGTCATATGCGAGTGCCTCTGATGGTTTCCTGCCATACTCAATAATCATTAGTAACAAGGTTTCTCAATGTTAGTCATTATCATAATAGCATCATTATCAATTCCTGGTCATTCACATCATTGTCCATTGTAAGTATGAACTAAAGAAACTAGGTAACATAGGGGACACATCCCTCATGGCTATCATCAATAATCATCAATGGAAACATACATATTCATTAAGCTATCAACATCGTAACATCGTAGGAATATACCTATCCATTAATTTATCATCATTATGCTTTTAGTAGAGCGCACACATATTCTTTACTACCTTCATCATAAATTAAAATAGAGACCAACTTAACTATTTACTATTGCAATCATCAGAATACCGATAGATAAGATACATAACCATTCATGTTATCATAAAATCAATGGAAAGCATTCATAAACATCACAACCATGAATATCTCAATCGCTAATAATAGTGTCATGTGTCTGGATCCTCAACCTGAGGTCCTCAAAGAATAAAGTGTCTAAGATAATGTCATATTAAGGTCAGGAAACTAGGGTGGGCACTACATACACCCCCTCTTAACAATGGACTTCGTCCCGAAGTCCTCGAAACTTAAAGGAAAACGACGACACATTTCCTTGGAATCCTTCCTGACTCTTGCTAACCTTCTAGTAGCAGGTATCTCTGATTTTTAAATTAAGCACATTTTTTCTAGTGAATTAAAATCAATTAACAAAATCGTTTTCTTCTTCTGGATTAAGTAATTTTCTCAACTAATTTATTTAATTATTTATTATTATTATTTTTATCATTTTTACCTAATTAGTTCTATTAGGCACTCACGAAACATTGTCATAAAATCTAATGCTTCTCATTTTCATTCCTTTAATCTCTTGAATATTCAAGGGTGTCCTTCAAGTATAGTTGCTTCGAACATGAGCTTGAGATGTAATGCCTAACAATTGTCCTTGTTATGATCATCTTTCATACTATGTTCATAATGCAAGTCTTTTTTTTTTTTTTTTTTAGGAATTCCCATAGTTGGTCTAAGAGAACTAATTTATTCAAAAATCAATTTCGAGTCATGTGCCTGGTGGTCCAAGAATGAATCTATAAATGGTTTCGCCTATAGACCAACCCCTATCCAAGCATATTAACCAAAAATTTCTTATTAGAACACTGTTATGTAGCCTATTATCTTATGGCTAAGACGACCAGGTACAAGTGCACCATCTGCAATAATTTGGTTTTTTTTTCAATCCTATTAGGTAAAGCAGAACAGAGCAGAATATGGGGGAAACAAATTAATGAACCATAGGGATTAAACATAGACGTTGGGTAAACAGGTCAATTAAATTGATTGAAACACTTACCAACTAAATTAGAATTGATCTAATGGAAGTGTGCTAGGGTCATTATTAAGAGAGGCGAGTTATATAACATAGTTGGGTTAAAGGAAAACCTGGAGGGTTAATGAAAAATTAAATAGGTTAAACATGTAAAAACTGAGTTAACAAGAAGCTGTATTGAGTAAACATGGCTAGCCGGTGCCCTCTTTGTGTACCTATGTTGAACATTAAAGTAGGGTTTCAACAGAAGTAGTAAAGCAGGGTTTGAACTGAAGTTAAAAACTCTTCAGTAATTTTCAGGGCATAAACCAATCCAGCTGGCCTTCCTTGAAAAGAAAACAATTGATAAAAATCCAATTGCCTTCTCCTCCCCATAACGCCAACACCAGACCATACAAAAACAGACAGCCAACCCTACAAACATACCAGGCCAGGCCATGGACAGATTAGTAAGTTCAAGTTTTATACTGTTTGAATCTTCCGAGAATTTTCCATAGTACTAAATTTGTTATTTTAAATAACAATAAATTACGATCTCCCCAACTCATCAATTTCTTCGATTAACTAAACTGCACTAGGGTTTTTTTTTTCTTTCTCTTTTTTATACCAAGCTTAGTAATTCCTTTATTAATAATCTGCCCCAAATTATCTTTTAAAATGCATTTGGTTTCCGAAGAGAAAACCATAAACGAAAAGTATCGATTGAAAAAGTGTATGCGTAATGATCATACAAAAATACCACTTTCAGTAACAAAACCTTAAATACTAATTTTCTCATGAATTTTAAAAAAAATGATCATAAGATTTCATATATCTTCATTTAGAAGAGAACATTAAACTAAATGATTACATGAATTTATATATGTTAATTTACCAAAGAACATTAAAGTGAGATTTTACCTAACAAAATCTACACTTAAAACTTCAAAAGTCAATTACATGCTTAAAAGTTATTACTCACAGCTCTGGTCTTTTCAACCCAGTTGATATGGTTCCTCTCATCCTCCTATATAAAGTATCCAAATCTGAGAACATTATTAAAATGCTATTCGAGAATGGAACTACTGGTATGTAATATCACACCTAGAACTAATGCAGCACTGTTGATTGATTAATTAATGTCACCATAGTTAATGTGCAGTAAAATGATAACTTAATACTGTATATGAAGGTTGAAAACACAATTTTGACTTCATTAAAATGAATCAGTGATGTTTGACAGGACGATCTGTAGGTAGATCAGTTGTGAAGAATTAGCACGTATGATCGTCTTCCTCGGATGTAAGGAAACAGGTTAACGGCCCAAGACCCAGAGGCATCTGGCAAGAGTGAAAGCCTGCTCCCTTACGGACCACCAGTGGGTTATTACAGGTGGCATGGTTTTCCTTGATAACGGTGATGAGTCAAACCAACATTCGCGGATAGCAGACAAAGATGGCTGTCCTCACTGTTGGTTTGACACCTGAGTTTGATAGGTTTTGCCATCTTCGGAAAAAGAAAATTGCTCGTTTACAAAAAATTGTTGCAAATATTTCATCATCCTCAAACCTCAAATTCCTTGACGGAGCCTTTAAACTGGAAGAATGACAGAACAGTTCGAATTTAACAAAATACGGCCATTTCTTGATCAAAATTTGCAGACTCCACCGAGACTTAATTCGAAATGGAAATCGAGAAAAGAAAAGCAGCAGCTGAGGGAAATAATTTCAAGGAAACGTCCATCTTACTGAAAGTGTCGACCGATTTAATCTCTGATCAGTCACAGAATCATAACCAGAAGTGTCAACCGAGTTAAGATCTTTATTAATAATAGAAGATTTCAGTTAAGCTATTATTAGAAATTAATGTGATAGGGAAGAAGAGTTAGGCGAGGCTTTTTGTGGAGCGAAAAGCTCATATTAGAGGAGCGAAAAGCTCAAACAATACTTAAAGAATTAAGCATGATATTTTGTTCTTTTTAATAATAAAAATACAAAATAAATAATTCATATTCAGATCATACTTTTTTTTTTTCTTTTTTTTTTGTGCATGCAGAAGCAGCACACTGGAAAGATCGTCAGCCATGATTGCTGAAAATAATGTGTAACTAGTCGGTGCTTTAATGGCCAACCATGTGCAAGCCAGGGAGTTTATAAATATCGAAATCCAGTCTTTGGAATATTAAATTATGCTAACAAGAGCCTACATGCAAAATCTGCTTTTGAAAACTTTAAACACAAAGACAACTAATTCAAACAAAGGCTGGCTTTTAGTCAGAGTATGTATATATATATATATATATTTATATATATATATATATATATATATATAAATATAATATATATATATATATATATATATATTATATATATCAGTTAGTGTATATATATTTAATCTTATAATAATGTAAAAAAAAAAAATCGAACAGATATCAGTCTAGGGGGATTTTTGCGAGCAAGATTGTTTCAGTTTAAAAATAAAACTCTGTTTCATTTTATATAAAAAAAAATCTACAACTGTGGTTTGTGTGCAATCAAAGTACAGATCCAGCAATTCGATCTGGTTGATCTGTGTAATTAATGGAATAGATGAGGCCTGCGTTAATTGCATGCAGCTTATGCGCTGACAATTGCCTGAAGTGGTTCGAACATGGCTCGAACAAGTATTTATGGGTTTGCAAGAGACACGATCAACAGGTGGAGGAAGAAAACAAGCAAAAACTTTCATGGATGCTTTGAAAATGTAATATTGATTGCATGCCTTGGCTGATTCGCCTCGTCAGGACTAATGATAAGAATGCTCTCTTCTATAAGGCTTGCCTTAGTTTACAGGATTTGGACAGGCCGCTGCTTGGCACAATCCTCTTACATTTTGGGATTAACCACCAAAGCCGCAGGGTCAAATGGTACTGAAACCCAAGAGCGCAAATCCAAACAGTGGTTCGCTCCTCCGCCATTTCCTGAGCAGACTCGTGATGGGTCACTGGCACGGCAGTTGCTTGGATTGGATGGCCAACGCAGCAAGTTAACGGCCATTAAATGGGTTTCCTATTGCTGTCCCGACCTTCGTTTGAGCGCTGTTCTGAAGTTCTTCAGCAGAAAACAGAGTTATTAAATCAAGTGAAATTTTTATGATGCAAGTACAGGTTCGAATGGAGTATGCAAATTCATTAGATGTATGTCCAATTACAAGATGGGAAGAGAATAAGCCCCAACAGAAATTGATTTCAACAAGAGATATTATGAAGACTGGATCCATATTATATCTTCCTGTGACAGCCTATTCGAGTAAAGTTAATAAAAGATATGATCCTATACCAAGAGGAACACTCTATCCAAATGCAGATGAGATAAAATACATTAGGCGTCTTGTGTTATACAAGGACCCGGCAATACTTCTACTAAACAAGCCTCCTCAGCTACCAGTTTAGGGCAACCTTGATGTCCACAATAGTATGGATGCATTGGCAGCTGCAACACTATCATATGATTATCAAGAGGGCCCCAAATTGGAAACCATGTAGTGCCCAAACTCAGAGCGTAGCCGATGAAATAAATATCATTTCGAGAAGAAGATGAAAAATCGAATAATCGATGGGGTATTCATTACGGTTCGTCAACGTTCACATAATATATATCACCCACATACTCTAGATTAGGATGAGATGGATCCAAAAGTTGGACAAGGAAATTGCGTTGGTAGAACCATGTTCAAGTCACATTAAATTTATGGTAGGTGAGATATCCACATACTCGAGTTTCATTTAAAAACCTTGTGCACCGATACCACGAGACTCCAAATATGTGCTTGGTAGGTGGGAGTTTGTTTTGGAGTACACGTTTCACCTCGAAGGAAACAATGGCCTCAAATAGCTAAGTTTGTTACTATTTTTTTCATCGTTCAACCGAAATCCAAGGTATACCACACAAATGGAATTCATAAAAAAATAAACCAGACGATGCTGAATAATAATTGCTCAGAATCTTAGCATTTCTTTTCTTTGGCAACCTCTAGTTGTCTTCAAGGATATAGATGTTTGATATTCCAAGAAGGCGGCAAAAACTATTCTCCCATCACTTTCCATTATTAGATTTATGGTTTTGACATGCACTCTTACTCACTAAGAACTCTAAAACTGAGAAGAGTTTTCATTTATATTTTAAAATGAAGGAGATTTGTATGGTTAATTATATTGTTGAGGATTTTTTTTTTTTTTGTATAATTAACTGTGTAAAGATTTGAAAATTCCAAGGATATTAGGCATAGTTTATTTAGAAAACTCTCAGCAATTTCTCGTCTAGTCAATAAGGCGCTTGGCTGTATTTATTATGCGTCAATAAGGATACAAATTTATATTGTAAAATGCCAAAATCCTCTCTAAGATGATTTTTTTTTTTCATTATAGAGATGGAAGGCAACCGTGCCCTTTATCAGTCAAGCTCCACATTTGGTCATGAATACGGAAAACACTCGTTCAATTTATTGTGGAAGAAGCAACCTAATTCATAACCATAGAATAAAAGAAGAAATGAGCAATGTATATGATTGAAATGACGGAAGATTCAATATCGAAAATCACATATAATAAAAGACCAAATAAAAATATTTAATTAGAGGCAAACCGCAAATGCAGCCGCTATGGTAAGACAGGGATCTAGGCTTGGAGAAAATTATTAAATGCTTAGTGCTAGTTACTGTTTTATTTTATTATAATATTAATAAGACAATAATGGTCTAGCAGAGAATTCAGAAAACTTTCACTGGTCATTAAATATCTCTCCGAACGCACTTAGAAGAATGTTAAAAGCACCAATGTTTGATTACAACAAGAAGACAATACAGTAGCAGCAAAGTATACAAAAAAAGGCTACATGTAGAAGAAAATGGGCTGCTAAATCCCTCACTGAACAGCTCTTCTTGATCATATTAAAATACCATCTACAATTAACAAAAGCTATAATTCCTCATCATAATCCATGCTTAAAGACATTCAATTAAACCATAAAATTTATATTGTTTTTCAGAGAATGCCTTTATAACTTATCGTTTCAACTGCTGATGTCAAAAGACCAGTTTCAGGTGTCCTTGGATCAAGAAGATCCTTGAAGGAATTCCAAACTTATCAGGTTTGCACTCTTTCCAACACTCATCAGTTGCTCATAAAAATATTAAAAATATCAATGTTTATGCATTGCAGTCATTGGCTTTGATTATAATAAAAGCAAGTTTAAGGACCTCCTAGACTTGGAAACACACACATCAATGAGGATTTTTTTTTTTTTTTTTAACTTGAGTAATTTGATTTTAGAGAAATACCCACATATAGCAAACAAACTAGTCATGCATGCATGGGCCCATAGGCCTCAAGGGTTCAACTAAAGCTCTGATACCAAGTGTAAGGACCCAATGATGATTATATACATATATTTCTTTTGTTTTTAGCAGCAATTACGACCAGAAGAGAAATGCCTAGAGATTTCAATTTATTCAACAGGCACATTGATGACACTCACTTTAGGAAACATAACATAACATTGACATACTTTTAACTAAGATCAACTAGCAATGAAATACATATGTACCGTTCACCAGAAGGCTAGGCTCCACTTGCTCCGTTGTTACTGGTATTCCTTTGATTGCCGGTCGCTTCTGCGAGTGAATGATAACGCGCTTGATCCGAATGCGAAGACCCACCGGTTTACATCCCAGCCTACTCCTTGGGTACTCTTCTTCCCCGCGGACCCCCAAGCTGCAATGGGGTTGTACAATGGAGGAAGAATCTAGCTGGCAGAGGAGAGCACACCTTGGCTCAAGAGTCCCCTCTCCAGAAATCCTCTACCTCACCAAACTCACTATAGCTTTGTAATCACTACTCTAACATCAACTCATCCATCCAACAATAGGGTTCCCCAAAAGTCCCCTCTTCCATGGCTTGCCCCTTATTTTATAAGAGTCTTCAAAGATGACACTTGGCATGTCATGCATAATTATAATATTATTATTATTTTTTATTTAT
>APFE031397068.1:143121-172252 GCA_000404065.3 Pinus taeda | reverse complement strand
GTGCCCTTCAAGAATTTCCCCTGAAATTCCAAGGGTGCCACACCACTTGCCCTTCAAGCATCCAGTGACTACGAGAGGAAAGTATAGTGCAACGTCATAGACCACTATCATCTCTTATTTTGCCTACTATAGTGAGACTAATGGTGCCAGGGATCAAGGAATCCGCCTTGATGTGCGCCCCCCCCAGTAAACTCCTCATGAGCGACCCAACTTTGGGACCTGCCCTCATGGCATCGTGATCTTCAAGGCAAAGGTGTTTCAACCCTTCCAGCCCAAGTCACGGCGGGAGTGCTAGTGGGTGCGATCAGGGACTCTGTCCCACCTCTCCCGCATAGTTTCATCCACTTGTACAACCCCATCACCCATATGTGGGCCATTCGGTCAAGCAACTAATCTGTGCCTGCAACCATTAACATATCATCAGAATATAGTTAAACATATATGGTAGTTTTCAAGATCAACTTAGACTTTAAAAGATAAAATAATATGAATTTTCATCAAACCAGGTGTCATCAACATGTCATATGCGAGTGCCTCTGATGGTTTCCTACCATACTCAATAATCGTTAGTAACAAGGTTTCTCAATGTTAGTCATTATCATAATAGCATCATTATCAATTCCTGGTCATTCACATCATTATCCATTGTAAGTCTGAACTAAAGAAACTAGGTAACATAGGGGACACATCCCTCATGGCTATCATCAATAATCATCAATGGAAACATACATATTCATTAAGCTATCAACATCATAACATCGTAGGAATATACCTATCCATTAATTTATCATCATTATGCTTTTAGTAGAGCGCACACATATTCTTTACTACCTTCATCATAAATTCAAATAGAGACCAACTTAACTATTTACTGTTGCAACCATCAGAATACCAATAGATAAGATACATAACCATTCATGTTATCATAATATCAATGGAAAGCATTCATAAACATCACAACCATGAATATCTCAATCGCTAATAATAGTGTCATGTGTCCGAATCCTCAACTTGAGGTCCTCAAAGAATAAAGTGTCTAAGATAATGTCATATTAAGGTCAGGAAACTAGAGTGGGCACTACAAGCTCGAGGAAGAGAGATTTCTAGCTGGATTTCACCAACAGGTCCAAAAGCAACGTGAAAAAACTTGCCATGATCAACATATTAAGTTGCGCACCTTTAAGATAAATGACCTAGTTTTGTTATATGTTAGTAAGTTTGATCAATTTCCAGGGAAGTTCAGGATGCACTAGTTAGGGCCCTGTGTCATTAAGGAAATTACCAACAGAGGAGTGGTATAGTTGGTCGAATTGAATGGCGAACCCTTCCCGGGAAAGGTGAATGGAAGTCGATTAAAGCCATACACAAGTGATCCGGCCATGTAAATAGATGAAGGCAGCATAGTCTTAGCGCTCCAGGCAGCTGAAAGGAGGCACAAAACTATAAACTACACTGCCCAGGTTGGGGAGCTATGCGATTGGGGGATGGTGCGAAGCAAAGATGTGTCACAGGGTCCGTGGCAACGCGGAGGGGGCTATGCTACATAGGGAGAAATCACATAGGTTGGCCAGAAAGTGATCATTAAAGTCATTTCTCA
The DNA here is from genome assembly GCA_000404065.3 of Pinus taeda. NCBI lineage: Eukaryota > Viridiplantae > Streptophyta > Pinopsida > Pinales > Pinaceae > Pinus > Pinus taeda. Next base: position 170,655 of record APFE031397068.1, on the reverse strand, counting down.
TGACTTAGCAGTTGAAATGCAGCCAAATGGAGTGGGTGGTCGACATTTAAGACAAAATTTATGGCTCATATCTTTGAAAATATACTGCCAATCTAGCATTAATGGACCGAATTTGGGGGGAACGGTCGGATTTGAATTCAAAATGCCTTATAAATTACAAGTGGCTGCCCAACAAAAAACACTTGGCATTTTGAGAATTGAGTTGTTGAGCTCATAGACACCCATGGACCAAGAATTCTTCAAGGATTTCAAAGATACTCTCGCATTTTCAAACTTACCAGAAATGTCGCGAGAACTATTAGAAAGCGTTATGTCAGCACCTGCAAAAAATTATAAATACCGAACAAGTAGTAGAGGAGTCGGCACAAGAAATGGAAAGAGAGGTAGAAGTAGCTACTCTGGAAGTGGTTGAAGTATTGGTAGAGGTCCCTAAATCGTGGAGGATGCCGAGACCAAAGCCGACCTCAACCAAGAAAATCGTGAAGGACAAGAAGGGAAAGTAGCTTGCCATATCGATGTGCACATCTCCAAGGAGAAACCCGCCAAAACCCACTGCATAGGAGAAAGGCAAGGCCATAAATTTAGAACCAAAGGAGGAATACATTGAAGAAATTTTGATGGGATGATGAGGATGTGGGAGTTGAAGTGGAGGAAGTTGAAACCCAAGATGCGGATCTTATTACTTAGTTGTCGAAGTATGTCCCTCCACACAAGCCTATGTCCAAGGTACCAAAGGACATTAATGAGAGTAAGACTCCCCAACAAATCCCTCTACTACCAGATGAGATTGTTTTTGATAGTCTGTGCTTGGCATGAGTGCCACTAATGAAACTTGAAGACTGGGACTTGGTGGACCATAAGAAGTTCCCACACCTGGCGGCCGAGCAGCTGATGCTCTACATCATTGATACGAATTCATGAATGATCGCATTGGAGCCATGGAGGTGGCTCAAGGGAGTAGAGAAAGTAGGGTTTCTTAACCTATTTTGGGTGTTGCACTACAACCGCACCCTGGTGACAAGTTTGGTCACCAAGCAGCGATTATGCTTAGTGCATGATGGGTGTCTATGGCTAGAGGAGCCGATACCCATCACAGATAGGTTGATTTATTAGATAACGTGATTTCCATATACAAGAGAAAATCGAGCCATGATCTTTGGAGAAAAAGGTGGTGAGCAGGCTCTCACAGAATTGATGAAAGAAAAATTTAAACTAGTGAAGAAGTCGCGCGGATACGCTATATACAGTGTCTGTGACCCCACTGTGAAGGTAGCCACATAGATCCTCGCAGGGAAGGTGATGAGGAAGTGTCGCACCAATGAGGTGTCGGTGCCTGCTGTTGCGATAACAACACAATGAGCTAAGGAGTCTAGCTCAACTGGTCAGACTACCTTCACGGAGAGTTCCTCGTGAACTATTGTGAAGTACAAGATCTTAGCAAGATGTTCCACTACACGTGGCTCTTGTTGTCGATTGTGCTAGTAGCATGGGAGCTGCTAGAGGATAGCCAGTTCCCTTTGTTCGCACCAGACCTCCTAGAAGCAGTGAAGTACGCTTCGTTGTGGGCGACTAAGGATGTGCAACGAGTTAGGAACATCAAGATATTTTGAATCTTGATGGAGATGAATATCCGGATGGCCATCAATCGCAAACCACAATTGTCACCTACGGTGTACGCCAACCTATAGGGCTACACCGAATTCAAAGCTAACTTCCATTGAGTATCCATCAAGGCACGAAAGGACCCTGCACAGAAATGGTATGACTTGCCATATCTAGCAACGGATGACGCCATTGATGTAGTACATGATTAATGGTCGACAGAGTGGCACTCTACAACAGATTTGGCAGTGGGTGGAAGCAAGTTCACTGGGAAGAAGAAAAAGGAGGAGGCCAAGCTTAAGATGACACAACTGGTTGAAAAGAGGAAGAAGGAGGCTGCTAATAAGGCTTAAGCGAAGCACGAGGCCACGCAGTAGGCAAGAAAGCAGACAGGTGGGACAAAGCGAGGATCTGATAAAGGCACGAGGTGGCCTTCACTGGGACAGAAGAAGAGACTAAATAGCATAACACAGACCCTCAAGAGACGTCCACCCGCATCAAGCACCCAAGAGAGTTGGAGAAGGGAGGGTCCAGGAAGAAATTAAAGGCAACCAAGACCTCGCTGGACCCCATCACATTGACAGAGGGCGATTTACATGATATCGGTGACACAGTCAAGGATGTCACCACAGAGGCCCTACAACAATTTGAATAGCAACAATAGATCATCCTAGGGGATATCCAGATAGGGTTACAGGAGCTGTATACCCACACATTGCAAGTTGGTACAATGTCTACCAGCTTGGCTATTGATACTTTAGAGGCTATCGATATGCTGCGCACAAAGGCTTCCAATGCGATAGTGCTGCTGGATGGAGCACTGACCACCGAGAATGAGGCTGGCAGGCCCACTGTCAGTGCCCTGAAGGGAATAGGGTTGAACCTGGCAGTGCTCCCATGCGAAGCACTCCACCTCTTGCAAAATGGAGTAATTGCATAGCTAAGGGCCCAAGAGAACCACACCCTCTAAGTGATTAGTGAACAATGGATCAATAATGAGTAGATGGCCCTATAGATAAATGCTGCCATCACCGCTTAGACCGAAGTGACCAATCAGAGCAAGCGGATTATGCAAGTTGTTGAGGAGGCATATCGAATGGTCCCAGAGTTGGCCATTCCAGAAGAGGAGCCAGTCAAGGTATGCATCCATAAGTTGGACATAGGGATGCGCAACACTCAGACTTAGCTGGTGCGGGTTCAGTTGGAGTTGAACTTGCAAATTACAGAGTTAAAATTGAGGGCCCAGCCTTCAACTTTGCCAAAAGTGAAGGAACAGCAGGTGACCACGGTCATAGAAGCATTAGCGGTGGTCAATAGTGCAGTAGCAGACTGCACGCAACTGTTCGAGCAGTCATTTTAGGTCCTGACAAGCTTGTAGGAGGACCCTAATGTATAGAGGCTAGAGAGGGAAGCTCGCGAGCTACAACAACGCTATGATGAGGTTAAGGGCACAGCATGAACCATCGTGCTAACATAGAGACTAGCCAAGCTATAGGAGGCCAAGTAGCTAAAGGAACAGGTGGATGTAGTGTTGCACAAGGAAGCAGTGCTCAAGGCGAGATTAAAGCCCTAGCTGGATGAGGCTTACGCAGTGATAGGAAATATCGAAGGCAAGCTTTTGACTCTTCAGGAAACACAACAAAAGCTTCAGACTAACAGCATAGGAGCAGTGACCGAGAAGACAGTGGAAGACGCGACGTAGGCAACAGCTCAGTGTGCAACCGAGGTTGAGGTCATATGGGTCGAACTGGAAGGGCTTCGTGCAAAGATCTCTGCGCCTACTGAGTGACTCGAGGGCAAGTCACAATGTTTGTGTTGGGGGTCTGTTGGGAACAAGATCCCCCAAAGTAAAGTTTTGGGGCTAAAAGCCCATGTTTTGGTAAAATTTTGTAATAAACTTGTAAAGACTCCGCATGTTGTGGTTGCGGAGCACGAAGGTATCATAAGTCATAAAGGGTTGTCCGCCCTTAGTTTTGTAGGGTAAAGTTGGTTGTAAAGATCTACCCATGGTCTGTGGACCATGGGATTGTATAAAAATAACTAAGCTCTAAGTAGTTAGAGTGATCAATAATGTAAGAGAGTCATAGCTCCGAAGTAGAAGTCTAAGTTTTGGGTCGTAGCATAGGTAGAGGCTCTGCAGCTGAGTGTGCAGAGGCCTAGGGTGGAAGTCCACAACTGAGTGCATGGACCCCTACAGCTGTGTGCGTAGGGTGAATAGAGTCTGTAATCACTTGGAAGATATCAATAAAGAGAGTATACTACAACTTTTGTGTCTTTGTTCTGATTAATGCATCTTATTATTTTAAGTATGAATTTCCTTTATAATTCTTATGTGATGCACAAATGTGAATTCTTATGTTGGATATCTGAACGCAGATAAGAATATCCGTTTACCCGGTGCTAACTATTAGTATCTAATAAGATAAGTAAGACGCTTAGACTAGTTAAGTAATCTGCACAGTACACTGCTTTAGTAGTGCGAAAGTTTCTAGATCAAGGGTTAGGGCTGCGCGAAGGACAACTGTACCCTCTAGCATAGGTATTGAAGGAAAAACTAGAGGGCTCGTCTACCAAGCCCTAGAGAAAAGTGACCTACGCAAAGACAAGAATAGAGTGAATTAACAAAGATCACAACCATCTTGAGGTGCGGAAACTTGGTTCCAGCATCCCCCCATACTACTTCAGGTGAGACTTCGGTCCACGCTCCATGGGTTGATGCTGAAAGGGCTAGTAGTGTAGGGATTTGCTTGGCTAATTAACGTTGAACCTGGGTCAGGCCCCCTCAAGCCAACAAATCCTAATATTTAATCCAACATTTTAACCCTAATATTAAACCTTATTTTCCTAATGTGGTAGTGCAATCCAATATGAAAGACAATACTAAAATCCCTTATTTTAAACACTAATTTCATAATGTTAATAGGGGAAATTGAATAAATTGAAATGTAATGTAATATTGCAACAATGAGTAACACATTGATTGTTATCGTGTGATAAAGTTTCTCACAATGTGATGTTAGACTGATTTTTGTACCATTATAATGACAAAATATGAAGTTTCATTGTGGCGTTACAACATCACATTGAAATAATTACAACGTAATGTAATGTTCCAACATTGCTTGTCATATTGTGACAATGTCTGTCATAATGCGACGTTGGATAGATTTCTACACCACTCAAATGTTGCAACATTAAACCCTAATGCTATACCAAATATTATAAAACCTAACATTATAAACCAATATTATAAACCCTAACATTAAAGCCAATATTATAACTCTAATATTCAACCAAATATTGTAAACCATAATATTAAAACCAACATTATAAACCTTAATATTAAACCCTAATTTTTTAATGTAGCAATGCAACTTTGAAGAAATTTCAATGTAATATAAATCACCAAATTGTTAATGCAAGTATTTAATAGTCATAGGTGCATTTTCATGGACACTCTATTTGAAAAAGAAGGAAGTTGTTCCTTAGCTACGATGATGGAAAATTGTATTCATGAACACATATGAAAATCTAGGATGACTTCCAAATCAATGGTCAATATATGAAAATAGATGTAAACCTTACTCATCCATTTCAACATTATAAATGCATGGATGAAACCAATCAACATTAATATTATAAACCCAAGGAATTAATAGGATAGATGCAAGGGATAAATATTAAACCATATGGATTATAAACCTAAAGGATCAACATATTAAACCCAAGGATTAATATATCAAGCCAAATATCAAGATTATAAACCATAATATATTCTTATACACATTACCAATTAATATTATAAATAGAATGGTTTATTGATATTTTAAACCTAATGAACTATAAAACATATGATAAATATTATAAACCCAAAGGATAAATATTATAAAACCTTGTGATTAATATTATAAATCAAAGGGATTAATAAACCCAATGGATTAATAAATTTAAGGGATTAATATTAAAAACCCAAGGGATTAATATAATAAACCTTAGGATTAATATTAAACCCCAAGATTTATATTATAAACCCTAACATTAATATACCTAACCCAAGAATAATATCATAAATGCTAGCATTATAAACCCTAATATATTATTATATATCACGGGAAAATATTATAAACTAAAGGGATTTATAAATGTAAGGGATTGTTAGTAATGTAGTTGACTATGTCTCACTATTAAACCTTGGAATTAATATTATAAACCCAAGGGATAAATATTAAAAACCCATGGGATTAATGTTATAAACAAAATGGATTAATAAACCCAAAGGGTTAGCAACATTAAAATCCAAACAGATTAATAAACCCAAGGAATTAATATTATAAACCCAATGAATTAATAAACTCAAGGAATTATTAATATTATAAGACCAACAAATTAAGATTATTAACCATTTGGATCAATATTATAAACCCTTATGATTAATATTATAAACCCAAGAGTAGGAAACATTTTGGACGGTGATAGATCAACAGCGCTCTACGACTTGTGAATTCCGCACTCCGTGGGAGCCGAGCCTATGCGCACGCCCACTCTTCACACCCTCTAAGACTACGTGGGAGCCCACTGAAGGACATTTCTGGAGCCTGCAAGGGAGCTCGTGGAGGGATCAACTTTGTGGCTGCGGGGGTCCGTCGAGGGTTTTTCTCCCGGCTGCGGCCGCCCTGGCTGGAGCTATTGGGCTGCCATGGAGGAGCCATCCCCCTCTTCCCCTTCACCATCTGCAACAGAGGCCTTCAAATCCCTTTTAGCCTCCCTGCCTAAGAAGAAATGCACGGAAGCAGCGAATTTTGTGAAAAGGCTGGATGATATTCTGGAGATCGCTCTTCCACCAAAAAGATCGATTCAAGTAGCTCTCTCTCTGGCAGATCAGGCTCTAGTGGGTTAGTTTACAGGACTCTGGCCTTCCCCGAAGTTGACCGAGAACTAGGTAGCCAGGAACTAGGCACCTCTGATCCAAAATAAGGTAACCTCTTACTTCCTCGGAAGAGGCTATTTTTTGTTTGAATTCTTTGCAAAACAAGACAAAGACCTAATTTTCAGGAACGACCCCTACTTCATGGGCCCCCAAGGGCTGTACTTAAACAAATGGACACCAGACTTTGATCCGGTGGTGGATGTGCCCACAGCGGTCCTGGTGTGGGTGAGGCTCCCTAACCTCCCAGTTCATTGCTGGAACTGGGATTCCTTGAAACATATCGGCAACACCCTTGGAAAATTTATAGATAAGGCCAATAGTAAGGACCAGTATGACTGTGCTAGAATCTGTGTGGAGGTAGATCTGGAGGTCGGATTGCCGGAAGCCGTCAAAATAGTGGTAGGTCCCTGGACCCACATTCAGAAACTAGATTATGAGCAGCTGCCATTCAAATGTCGGAAGTGCCATGTCTACGAGCATTTTTCCAGGGACTGCCCATCTAAAGGGGTGGAAGAAAAAGGAAAGGAAGAGGGATGGAATCAGGAAAAGCGATCCAAAACCTCTGATAGGAAGAATACAAATGGCAGTTCCAAATCCCCTCAAGAGGGCATTGCTCAAAAATCATCCAGGGAAAGCCAAGGAAATAAATTTGAAATCCTTGGATCTGAAATCATGAACAAACAAGAGACAGAAGTCCCAAAGGAGACCTCTCCCCTTAAAGCCTCCCCCTCCATCAAAAGTATCCCAGAGTGATCCAAAGAGAAGGCTTCAGAAGAAGAGGAGGAAACCCAAGAGTCCGAAGAATCAGAGGAAGAAGGGGAAATCGGGGAATCCCAGTCCTCTCCCAAAAGATCAACACGAGGGTGCAAATCGACAAAAGATAAAAGAGAACAAGAAACCTACAAGGACAAGCTCCAGGGTAGCCAGCCAATGCTAGAGAAGCCCCTAGCTAAAACCCCGGAGGTGACAAGGACTCAAACCCAGGGCTCTAAGGGAGCCCTCCAAGGTAGAAATAAATGATGAAAATAGTCTCCTGGAATTGTAGGGGGAGGGGCACCTCAGCTAAGGAAGAAGGAATGCATAGCTTAACAAGGTTGGAATCCCCAGATATCCTCCTCATCCAGGAGACCAAATTGGAGGACTCAGCTTTGCTCCAAGCAAGCAAAAAGTTTTGGAAAAAAAATGGAGCGCATGCAATGTCTGCCCGTGGAGCATTGGGAGGATTTGGGGCGCTGTGGAACTCAAATAAGTTTTCACTAATCTCTGAGTCCCTCAATACTCATTGGATTTTTTTTGATGAAAAATTTAGAATCAAAGGAGATTATTTGTCTGTTCAATGTGTATGCTCCTAACAATGTAGGTGAGAAAAAGAACTGTTGGGACTCCATCAAAATTCTAGTAGATCTAGAAAACTTGGAAAATGTAATCATGGCCGGAGATCTAAATCTCACGCTCCGAGCATCAGAAAAAAGAGGAGGTAGCATAGTCAGGGACTCGGCAAGAGAACGGGCGGAATACCTCATGCAAGACTGGGACCTGCTAGATATAAAACCAGTCTCAGGCATGTTCACTTCGTCAAACAAGAGAGTGGGGCCGGGACATATAGCAGCAAGACTTGACCGTTTTCTTGTTCAAAGCTCCTTACTTCTCTTGGGGTTGGAGGCTAGAATGCACATTCTCCAAATCAGTGCCTCAAATCATAAACCTATCAGCCTAGAACTAATTCCTTCTAAGGATCTAGGACCTATACCTTTCAGGTTTAACTCCCTATGGACCAAAGAGACAGATTTCTTGCAAAAGATTAGAGAGAGCTGGAAAGAGTCGATCAAGGGGTCTCCCTTCTTTGTGTGGGAGGAAAAACTTCGCAGGGTCAAAAAGATGCTGAAAGGTTGGGTAAAGACCTTGCCAAATCCTGCAATGGACAAAAAAAAAAAAAATCAAAATGATCTGGAACTCCATCACCTCCATCTGGAAGTTGCCGAAATCACCAAAGAAGAGTTAGATAAAGAATATTAGCTACAACATAGATTCCATAGGGCGTACCTGGCAGAAGAAGGGTTTTGGAGGCTCAAGTCAAGGAGTCTTTGGCTCAAAGTTGGAGATCATAATTCCTCCTTTTTCCATAAGCAGGCCCAAGCTAGAAAATGCCAAAACAATATATCAGAAATAAAAAATGAGAACAACACCTTAAAAGATTTTGTCAACATCAAGAAGGTTGCATCAAATCACTTTGAAAAAATGTATTTTGAAGATGTGGGGACCAGCCAGACCGCCAAACTAATAGACGATGTCCCCAAGCTCATTACTGCAAAAATGAACCAGATTCTGGAAAGTAAAATATTAGCAAACGAAGTCAAAGATGCTCTCTTTGCAATGGAACCCAACAAAGCTCCGGGTCCTGACGGATTCACGCCCAAGTTTCTTCAAACTTGCTAGCAGATAGTTGAGAAGGACTTTATGAAAATGATACAAAAATCCCAAGAGTGTCAAAAAATTGGGGGCTGCACAAACTCATCATTCCTCACCCGCATTCCTAAAGAAAAAGGTGCTAACTCCTTTAATAGATTCCGTCCAATATCCTTATGCAACATCAGATACAAAGTGATCACTAAAGTTATAGTAAACAGATTGAAGAAAATACTCCCTAAAGTCATCCCGGAGAATCAAGGCGGCTTTATTCAAGGCAGGCAGTTGGTAGACAACTTCATCTTGGTCTAAGAGGCGATCCACTCAAGCCTTCGTTGAAAAGAAAAAGGTATGGTTATTAAGCTCGATCTAGCTAATGCTTTTGATCGCGTAAGACATAGATTTTTGTTTGATGTAATGCACAAACTTGGGTTTGGACAAAATTTTATAAAATGGATCAGAGCTTGTATCTCCGAACCCTAGATCGCTCCTCTAGTGAATGGCAGGGCTGTCGATTTCTTTAAAGCATCTAGAGGGCTGAGGCAGGGGTGCCCTCTGTCACCTCTCCTCTTTGTGTTGCAGGCCTTTGTTCTCAGTTTTCACTTAAACAAGAAATAGCAAGACCAAGAGATAGTTGGATTGTGCATAGCAAGAGGGATCAAATGCATCAATCATGCACTCTTTGCAGATGATACTCTGCTCCTTGGGGCTGCTTCTCAACTGTCGGTAAGGAAATTCAAAGAGGTGCTGGAAGACTACTGCCAAGCATCGGTCAGTGAACTAAATAAGGGAAAGTGTCATGTCTATTGCTAGAATGTTTCAGTGGTTGCTGCTAGTGCATAGCCAGATGCCTGGGATTTGCAACCTCAGCATCTTGGACTTCCTTCAAGTACCTCGGGCTGCCTATCTTCCACAAGAGGGTTAGAAGTAAGGATTGGCTCCCACAGATATAAAAATTCAGAGCCAAAATGCAGGGCTGGGGTCATATTGGCTCAACATGGCTGGAAAATTAGTGCTAATTAAATCAGTTTTAAGCAGCATGCCTCTCTTTAATTTTTCTGTGCTCTTGGTACCAAAGGGAATCATTAAAAATATGGAGGAGCTAATCAGAAAATTCCTTTGGAAAGGAGGCAAGAACAATGAAAAGAGACTCTCATTCGTAAACTGGGATATAGTTGCCAGGACGCTACAGGAGGGAGGATTAAATTTTAAAAATTTAAACACTCAAAACTTAGCAATGGGAGCTAAATTGATCTGGAAGATCATAGCGCCAAAGCCTGGATGGGTTCAGTTGGTGTTGTGGAGGAAATATTTCAGAGGTCAGGGACTCCGGTGACTGGAGCAGCCCAAAGACCATCTTAGATCCCCTCTCAACAATCTAATCTCCAAAGTTGGGCCTCTTATAAGAGATAACGCCTATTGGATACCTGGGAATGGCAAACATATCAAAATTTGGGAGGATAGCACAATGAATAGACCTCCGCTAGCAATCTCGAATCTAAGGAGAGAGTTGAAGGCGTGGATGGAAGAAGAGAACATAAAATCACTTTGGGACATTTCGACTTGGCATGGAGATATTTGGGCAGGCTGAAAAACACCCAACGTGCCCACTGCGTGGATGCCAGATTATGCCATGCTGCTTCAGATGCTTCATGGAGCTGCCCCTCTGCATGCAAGAAGGAAAGACTCGAGAGGTTGGGGAGTGAAGCAGATAGGATATTCGGTGGCTCAGGGCTATGGCAAAATCATGGAGAGACCCCATGTCCCCCCCAATCCGGTGCCATGGAACGGTATCTGGAATTTCTCCATTATTCCAAAGATTGGTTTTTTCTGTTGGCTATTATGCCATCAAAAATTCCTAACAAAGGATAAGCTACAAAAAAGGGGATTTCTTGGTCCATCAAGACGCGTTCTATGCAAAGAGAATTCTGAATCTGCTGGCCATATTTCTCTGGAATGCAATTTTACAGTCCTTGTCTGGCAGGAGCTCCTTGGAACGTTGAAATCGATGCCCAACCTTCCCCACGTAGTTCCAGATTTGTTTACTGGGTGGTTGGCTAGATATCCAGGCCCAGGCCCAAAAAACAAGATTGTCAAATTTGCTTGGACTGCCCTACCCAAATTTATCAGCTGGCAAATCTGGTTGGAGAGGAATAGAAGGATATTCAGGGATAAGGAACATAACTACAAGGTATTTGCAAATACAGTTAAAGGACAACTAAATGAGTGGCTGAGTGATAAAAATGACGACACAAATCTAAGCCAGCATGACATTGAGTTTGGAGCAGCTCTCAATCTAAATTTCCAAAAGTCGATAATATCACCCATATGTCTCAAAGATTGGCAAATAAGGAAAAATGGAGAAGAATTTCAAGCTTTGTTGTCTAATCAAGCTCTTCCCTTCCTATTCTTTGATGGGGAAACCAAGGGAAATCCAGGAAGGGCTAGAGCAGGAGGCATAATTATAAATCCAAAAGATTCTTCCACTCACAGGTTTGCTTGGGGTCTAGGCCCCACCACAAGCATCCAAGCTGAAGTCATGGCATTGTTCCAAGGGATTAAAACACTGAGGGAGCTGGGGCTCACAGAAGCAACTGTTTTGGGAGATTCCCAAATCATTATCAATGCAATGGTGACCAATACAATTCTGGCAGATCTGCGACTGGCAAGGACAATCTCAAGAATTAAAGGTATGACCAAACACCTGAGACTGGGATTTTTCCACATCCTGAGAACCAATAACAAGGAAGCAGATGTAGAAGCAAATAAGGTAGCCCAGTTAGATGTTGGATCTATCCTCAAAGATAATGAACTCTCCTGGGATCCAATCCCCTAAAAAAACTCTATGTTCTTCCGTCTTTTGCTAAAGCAGTTCATTTGTATCCATAAGCTCGGGAAATCAGCAGGAAAAGGTCATGTGAAAAATTGTAAAAAAATGCGATTCACAAGCGATTATGGCATGCTCAGCTGGTTGGAGAAATTCCAAGAAACCAGTCTCAGCTCTTGTAACCAAATTCATGGTATTTTGCCAGATAGTTAATAAAAGTCCCATAACTATTTCTGTAAATAAAAAAACAAAATATTATAAACCCAAGACATCAACAGACCGAAGATATTATCAACATTAAAACCCCAAGGGATTCATATTAAAAATTGAAGGGATTAATAAACTGAGGGGATTAAACTACATAAATTTCAATCTAATATAGCAAACTGACAAAGACTGGCATATTGCAACATTGCATACTTTCACGTACCATTTCAACGTCATAATATTATTATTATTAATATTCAAGTTAACGAGAAATACTTTCGATAGATATCACATCATAAATGTTTAGTCAACATGTTTGAAACCATCTAGCATGGTTCATCATCAGGACAAGATGGAGAATCAAATCATGGCATCAGATTAAATAAAGAGAGTGCAATGCAGAGAAGTTTAATTCTAGTGGCTAGATTACTAATAGTTACTTTTAAACCAAAATTATTTTATTAATAAAGAATATTTGTTGAGAAAGAATGATTATTATTATTATTACTATTACATTATTATTTATTTAATTTATTAATATGTTTTTATATTCCTAAAAATAAACTAATGAAATATAATCATGAACGAATTCTAGGGCAATAAAGAGAGGTCAAACTTAAGGAAATAAATAGAAGTTAAGATTTAACAAAAATAAAAATAAAAATCTAGAACAAATGGGAAAAAAATCAAATAAATTCTAAATGACAAATTAAGGTCAAAATTAATGACCAAATGAAAAAAAAAAAAAAATAAAAAAATAACAACACAAAAAGAATGCCGTGAGAACTAAAGATTAATTAATTAGTGGATTTTAATTTTTTAGTTTCGTTTTTCTTTTATTATAAAAATGATGAATAAAAAATAAAATAAAAATAAATGACAATTTTGAAAACACACAAATATATATAAATACATAACGTAAAGCATAATATAAACAAAATACATACTTTCACCAAAAAGCATAAATAAATAAATAGATTAAAATAAAGAAAGTAAAAGTAAAATTAATTATAATTATAAGGAAGAAAAAAATAATTACAAATAAAAATAAAATAGATAAATAAATAAATAAAATGAAAATATAATAAAACTATAATTAAATATTTTTAAATTGTCATGTTCACGAAAGATCATTTTTTTCTATCAAATCGATATATGTTATTTCTATGATAACTTCAATGTAAAAATATGTAATTGTATATTCAATACATTTATTGAATAAAATAAATGCATATTCAAATATGGTTTTTCTATATTTGTATTAACATAACCATATATCGAATTCAATCATAAATTTAATGTAATTAGAACATAAAGTTGTAAGATGGAAGAATAATTACAATTCAATTAATACCATTGGAATTTAACAAAAACACAACCATATAAATTTCAATGTCATTCATATATAAATTTTAACCTAACTATATGAAAGGGAATAATCAATAGTACAAAGGTTAAAAACAAAAGGAGAATTTTAATTAAAAATTAATTTTGTCTTTACATTAGGAAATTGAATTTTCAAAATCAAGTCTAAATATTTAATACAACTTAAATATTAAACAACATTTTCCAAAACATGCTTAGATTGATGACGAAAATAACACCAATTCAATTAATGATCATGACCCTTTTGTCTTTCCAACCAATCTCTTGTTTTTCTTCCAGATTCTCTTTGATGCACATGCAACTAATATTTCATATCTGACTTCATTAATCTATAACTTGTAGAAAATGAGGATGATACCTAAGTTTTCTATCAAATCTTATTTCCAATATACGTAATGAAACTTATAGCTTCAGTAATAACACGAACTACTATGATGTAATATACAATATCATTATTTTCCATATATGTATGTCAATGACAAAATAAAAATAAAAATTTCTGTATATATATGAAATTGAAACAAATAACAGGAAACAAAAATTTATCAAAATATAAATAAAACATAAATTTAATATAATTGAAACATAAGGATATTCGAGAGAATAATAAGTAAAATTCAAATGATAAGAATGGAAGTCAATAACAACATAACCATAGAAATACCAAGACCATCCTTGTTTTCATTGTAACATAACTATATTAAAGGGATACCATCTCTATTTCTATTTCAAACATTAAAAGTAAAATGAAAATTTTATATGAGAAAAGTAAAATGAGAATTTTATATGAGAAAATGTTTATTGGTTTACATCATAAAATTTTATTTAAAAAATAAAGATAGAATATATAATCACATTCTAAACATTAAAAAAAATATTCAAAAATACAATAAGATGATAACAAATCACTGATTGAAATTATTGACAAATACAATGAATAACTTATTGATATCTATAGAAAATTATTTGAAGTTATAATATATATATTAAAAATATCATATAATTTTAAAACTATGATAAACCACTCAAATCTATTACACATATACATGTTACAATGATATGGAGTTCTATTATTACTCATTTTTTTTTCCAAAGTATAATTTAAGCATTGTTTTTCTTTTTGCAGAACATTGAAAAAAAGATTACAAAATACGTAAACCATCTATAGATTTCACTCTTGATATTGTTGTAAATGTCAACCGAACCTCTCTTTATCTCCAATATTGTAAAATCCTCATCTGTAATTTGTGTATAGTGAGGGCCCATGCCATTTACAAAAGTATTTGTTTAAGATTTCCTCTAACAACATGTGTTATAGGCAGAATGCTGGGATAAGATCTAATCTATCGTCGAACCACAAGTTTCAATGAAAAAGCGATATTAAACACATCATTGAACCACATGATTAGGTCTGATTTTCATGCATGGATGTCATAAATTTCATCTTCTTGAACCACATCGTCGAACCACAAGTTTCAATGGAGGAGCAGTACTGAAAGCATCAAAGTTGTAACAACTATCAGAATGTACTACATTTTAGTAGTACAAAAAGTATATGGGAAACACATAGAGAGGTTATTAGACCAAAAGCATATTAATAATGCATTATTAATAACTTGGTTTTATATTAAAATAGATAGCGTATTTCAATATTGACTCCATATTTTTAAAATTATAAATACTCTTAAAATAAAAAATAATTGAAATTTTAAATTATATAAATTTTTAATAATTTTTTATTTAAATAAAAACATAATTAATAAATATATAAATTTTCATTTTTTTTGTTTCAAATGATTTTATATTCACACATATCATTTCAACTAAATAAAATAAAAATTATATCCAAACAATTCATATGTGCACAAGCTATTTTTGTTTTCGCCAAACTTTATAAACAAATCATTTTTCCAGTAGATCACTTTCAATCTTCAATAATATGAACGTTAGATAAAACATAAGCACTGGAAAAAAACGATGTGCTCCATTACTCCCTCACCTCCCCTAAAAGACCCAGAGAAAAAAATTATACTCATCTTGAACCCCACCCCACATATTTGCACCTTGGATAGAGTAAAAAGTGAGGAAATTAGCTATACTCATCTTGACCCCACATATTTGCACCTTGGATAAAGTAAAAGTGAGGAAAATAGCTATGCTATAGTATTTAATAAAATAAAATAACAAAATATATTTTATTTTCTTAAAAATAATAATAAGAAAGACATAATAAGAAGATTAAATGTATGGTTGTGTTTTGATACAAAACTACTTCAATACATTCTCTATTTATAAAGCAATATTCAGCACAAATTCAAACTAAAAGTCGAGTGAAAACCATGCACTCGCCTATACTACTTATTCTCCCGAGCAGGGACTTGCTCCCTCGCAGCCCAACTTGTTCAACATGGACTTTCATGTCGGCTTACTCTTCAAGGTGATATGGGGTGGCTACTTAGGTCACCTGATTTGGCGGACGAGATGTTTAAGGTAGTCGACTCCACTTTCTTTGAGTGGGCCACTTCATGCGTCAGATTGGTGTCGTGTTGTTGAATTACCAATACTGATGCGCTGATTGCAACGGTGGAGGACGCGAGAAGATCCCCGATTGGTCCCAATTCCGGACACTCTGCGGTCCTATCTGCCAAGTCTGCAACCAGGGGTGACGGGAAACGTCCCCTCCCCACCAAAAACAGGTGGTATTTGTTACTCTTCCCAATTGCCAATACCGACTCCACCGTATTACCACCACCCATCTCCCGCTCTTCATACATAATCGACTCGCCCACGCTATCTCCACCGCCGGTCCGCGAGGGCGTGCTCTTGCCGTTTATGTTATCACGAGCCAAAGCTTCCTCATCCAGACTCTTCTCCTGCTCTCTGTCCATTTCTGCAGTAGAAAACTTGTACACTTCAGGATGCGCCTCGTGGTCGTGGGCAGGCAGTGGAGTTAGGTTGATGGCGGTGTCGTCGAAGCCGGTGCCTGGCAGGAACCTTATTACCGTCAGCTTAATGCCAGGATGCTCCGCCATTCTTCTTCCGAAAACCAAAGCCTCCCGGTCATCCGGGCCTCCGAAGAAAAGGACAGCGACGTGATGGTCAACGTTGGAGGGCGCCAGCTGGGACTGACCCCCAAGTTGACCCCTGTCCACTAGGATGCCAACCGAGCAGGGCGCGTGCTTTAACACCCTCTGGTTCACAGTCCCGAATCCGTGGCTCACAGACTCCAGGACGCCATCGACACGCTGGTATTTATGGAAGGGGAGTATGATCATGGCAATCCGCTTCCGGTCCGCAATGCTACAGATATCCTCGTGCATGTCATGGAAAGCAGAGATGGCGATCATGGGCCTCACCGTTACCTTGCTCAGCTGCTCATATGCCTCGAAAGCAACCACTATCTGGTCTTGTTGGGAACGGTTGCGGTTCCAGAAGGGGAGGCCGTTTCTCCTCGCCTTTTGAACCATCATGATCGCAGAAGACCTCTCCGACAGCTCCACCAGGTGCATGATGTAGAGGCGTAGAGCAGGCTTTCGAATCCCCCTGGACGCCTCTATCAGGTTTATAATCGCTGGTATGTTCCTCGTACCGTGTAGACAGGCCAGGATTCTGAGCTCGTCCTCTGGCGTATCTCTCTGTATCTTTCTGTGCTTGTATGGAGTCGCCTTCCTTGCTGGCTTGTAAATGGCCATTACCAAAGGGGTTGTAATGAATGTTGTGAACAGAGCCATCAGCACCAAGATCGCAAAAACTTCGTCATTCAGAACCTGAAAAAAGAAAAAAGAATGTAAATATCTAGATCGAGCACCATGGGCTATCCAATTTTATTCATTCAATGAAAGATGAATTTAAGATTTTTATGCAATTTGGGTTTTACCTTCCTATCCTTTCCAATGTTGAGGACAATCAACTCCACTAATCCTTTGGTGTTCATCAAGAATCCCAGAGTTATTGCTTCGCGACAAGGAACTTTGTGGGCAATTGCAACAAAAAATGTACCTAGAATCTTCCCAGCGCAAGCAGTCACCGTGACCAAACCAAGCAGACCCCAAGACGTGCTCCCATGAATGGATGCAACATTAGTCTTCAAACCACTGGAGGCAAAATACAATGGCAGTAGCAAACCCGACACGAAGTCTTCGATCTTTTCAATAAGCATCCTTGCCAATGGACCATCTTTAGGGATCGTCAAACCAAACACAAAAGCTCCAAAGATTGAGTGAATCCCAATTGCATCTGTTACAAAGCCAGATGCTAGTACTCCTGCCAGAGTAATGCAAACGAATGTCTCGTTCACCGGTTCATTGTCAGGTGACCGGTGGCCAATCCATGCCATTATGGGCTTCACTACCACCATCATGAAAATCACAAATGCCAATCCACATAGCAGAACATAGACTGATATAACAGGGCTCTTGTCTGTACCTGAAAGAGCGACGGCAAGGGCCAGAAGAATCCAAGCAACCACGTCATTCACAGCAGCTGCGGCCATGGCCATTTGCCCCACATCCGTTGTGAGAAGCTTGACCTCTGCAAGTATCCTAGCAAGCACCGGGAATGCAGTGATTGACAAGGATACACCCATGAAGACAAGGAACTGCCCATATCCGACACCCTGAGAAATCGTTGCCTTGAGAACATAAGCAACCCCGATCCCCGCCAAAAACGGTAAGCTAATTCCAGCTACTGCAATTGCCAAGGCCTTCCTCCCAATACGTTTAATCGCGTGGAAATCCAGTTCCAGCCCAACCAAAAACAGAAAGAATAGCAAACCAATATTTGCAACAGTTTCGAGTACAGTGCTACTACGTTCTGGGAAAATTGTGTGCATGTAAGCTCCACTGCGCCCTAGAAGAGAAGGCCCAAGAAGAATTCCACCCTAGGTATCACAGCAGCCAACACCGAAAGCTTATAACACATCCAAATATAAAAATGGAGCATAAAAATATAATATTGTAAAATATAGAAAAGGCAATTATCCTTAAACTTATAAAATATAAAAATGGAACATAGAAATATAATATTGTAAAATATAAAAAAGGCAGATTAGAGATATAATATTAATGTTAATATCATTACCGTATAATTCAAGTGAAGTTATGGAATCAATGTTAATATATATGATGAATAATATTTTTATATTAATATTTTATATTTAATAAAAAAAATCAAATTTGTATTAAATTAAAAAAAAAATATAAGCTTAAATTTATATTAATTATTATTAATAAATAATATATTTGTAGAATTAAAAAATTATTAATTTTACATTTATGTAATCAATACTCAAAAATCAATCATATATTTATGAAATTGCAATGTTACACGTTTATTTTAATTATATTTAAACTAGGCAGAAGATAACAGTTACTATGTAACACTTCCTATCAAAATTGTGTTAAATTTTATTTAGTTTTTAAATATTAAATTAAAATGATATTTAAATTTTAAATAATAATTAAAATATTTTTATAGTTTAAATTTTTAAAAACTTTTAATTTAAATGCTTCCTATAAATTAAAAACTAAATCTTACCTAAACCAACTAAACTAATTAAATATCTTCATAAATAGTTAAAATTAATAATTATATTTATTGAACTAACGAATTTATATTTCACAAATAGTTAAAATTAATAATTATATTTATTTCAATAAGAAAACCTAATAACCAAGTAAATAAAAAGGTTGATTATTTATTTTGTGGTTGTTTGGCTGACCTTCCAATGATCCATGCTTGCCCAAAGTAAAAATTTCAGACCATTATACTACGACCTGGGTTGGCGATATTATGAAAAAAAAAAACCTAAAATTTCGGGAGAAAACACCATAATTTTTTTTGGGGAAATATATTTTTATTTTTATTAAAATACAAATATCGTTAGATATAGAAAATCAATTATCTAAATGGGAATCATTTTTCTGAACGATATTGATTCAGTACTTCATTTTGGAGGGAATCTCTCGCGAACTAATCGCCTCTTTGAAAATATTAGATTAATGAGTGATTCAAGATGATATCATGAGTTTGGTAAACCCTTATTATTTTGGAAATTTATTTTTATGATCAATTTTAATATAATGACAATTTTTTACATTAAGTGTTAATTCATGGTTAGAAGGGTGTTTGACTTTTCACAACCTTTCTAAAATTCAATCCGATAAACTAACCACCACTTTGAAAGCATAAAACCAGCTACTCACCGCAAACAATTTAACGTTGGAAATGGTACAATACTGAGTCTTCGCAGAAAAACAGTGTATAAGGTAATTGGTTAATATTAAAAAAAAACATTGTTTTACTATGGGTATACTTTAGAAATTCTTTATAACAATATTTTCGGATAGGTTAATTCTGCTGTCTAGCCATGGTCGAAACCCAACGTAACTTGGAAATCATGACACAGGTTAACCAAAAGATTCTTCGAAAACTGCGAAAAAGTTTAACAGTGGAAATACGACTAGGCTGGACCTAATTTCAAATTGAAGATAAAATAATGAGGTAGTTTAACTAGATTGTCTTTTGCTTTGGAAATTATAGAAATTTCCGTATAATTTTAATAAATTTGGGAAAGGATTTTTGTATATTAAATTTATAGATGTTAAATTTTAAGGTTTTGGATGTTTCAGAAGTTTTGATGTTGTTGAATCTATTTCAATTATTAAAATATGATTTAAACACTCCTATTGCAAGATTATTGAAATTTTTGTTACCGGAATTCTGACCACTTTTGACTATTTAGACAATTCCTCAACAAATAATTTTTAACAAAAAGTTATTCCAATATTGAAAATACTACAAACCTGGGTTTTCACAGAAAAAAAGCCTGTAAAATAATTGGTTAACTATAAATAAATAAATAAGAGTATTTGAACAACACAAGGCTAGGTTAGATCTTTAGCGACAAAAAGATTATAAAATAAATAATTAAATAAAATATTTTTTTAATAAACTAGATTTTTTAATAAAATATTAACAAAAAGCATTCACCATAATTCAAAAACTAATAAAAAAAAATAACTAAATGAGAAAAACAAAAACCAAACCTATTATCAAACCCTGGAAGCTTAATCAATGCTAAACAAATTAAACTCACATGGACAAACTACCTAGCTAAATATGACAACAAATAAAGGAAAGAGGTAGAGGGTTGACCTCATGTAAAGAGACTCCCAAAAACCCTGAAACAATAGAAGTGAGCCCTGTTATCAAACTCTAGAAAAATCCCCTGTAACAACTACATGTAAAGACGGCAGAGGCAGGCGGTGCGACGCACCAAAATATCGTGCTTTGTTGCGGTTTTTAAGAAGGGTTTTTTAATTTTTTTAATAAATATATGAAGTTCCATTAGGAAGAAGATGGGCGGGATTTGTTTTTATATTGCTTGTATTTTTTTACAATAAAAGTGTTATGGGTAATGTCTCCAGAGATTTGAACACCCGTGAGATTATTTGCAAATCCAATCCAAACATCAAAAATGAACACCGGCGGGACTATTTGCAAATCGATTCCAAACACTAAAATTCCAAGGCCAGAGTTGGTGATGGGACTTGCTTTCATATTGTTTGTATCCTCCTACACTATGGGCTTATAGGTGATGCTTACAGAGATTTGAACACAGGTGAGACTACTTGCAAATCTATTCCAAACAACAAAACAACAAAACATGGGTGATGCCTCCATAGATTTGAACATGGGTGAGACTATTTGCAAATTGATTCCAAACAACAAAACTCCAAATGTCCAAGTTGGTGATGGGACTTGATTTCATATTACTTGTATCCTCCTACACTACCGGCATATGGGTGACCCCTCCAATAAAACTATTTACAAATCTATTCCAAACACCAAAACTCCAAAAACCAAAACTAGTGACGAAATGTATGTTTCATTTAATTTACAGTTTAAAAATATTTCAGAATTTCACAAATAGAAAAAAAAAGCCAGAATTAAGAAATTGATTTCACTTTCTTTTCTATTCTATAATATTATAAAATCTGCAATCCAATTAAATTCAACTCTAGAAAAGAGCTCTACACCGATAAAACCTGGTTAATTGAACCAACAAAGAAAGCTTAACGCAGTGACAATCAACGGAGGGTAGTTAGGCAAATTTCATTCGCTAGAACAGTTAAAATAACAGAATTAAACATAAAAATAACGAAGGAAACTGAAAAAAAAAGAATTGCGTGGGGCTTACAATAATTTCGGCTATGACGCGAGGCTGTCTCAACGGCCTGAGAAGAAAAGCAAGTGTTCTGGTGACGAGCAGCACAATACAGATCTGCACTATAAGCAGCGGGAACGCAAAATCCAGGGGGTTATCACCCTGCCATGCTCCGTTGGACGTTGTCTTCATTAATTTTACACAGCTCTGCAACGTGCTGTTCACCGCGGTGGCAGCTCTGATCACAACAGTACCCTCCATGATTTTCTTGCCACCCAAGATGAATTGACTTTACAAACTTGGCAAAATAAGGACCCACGCTTCTACCAAAATGCCACAGATATTGCCGACTTCTTGTTGGCTTAATATCCCTTAAATACACCACCATTCCTTATTTGGCCTCTCTGGCTTACTTCCGGTGATCACACCGAAGATCTGCAAAACGACAAAACAAATCTAAAAAAAACTTTAAAAGTAAAAGCTTTTAGGCGTGGCAGGAGGTAGATACACAGACGATCTTCTGTGCCCATCTCGTCGTGTGTGGATGGTTTCATTTAGGTATTTTTATAGCGAGAGAGGTTCACTCACTCTCTATTCCCGTGCCTCCTTCACAGGAGGCTTGCTTCCTTCCTTTGCCCTGCTGACTTTTATGATTTATCCCTTTCAGTCATTCACTACTCACCACAGCTTCAGATACCGGCCTACCTTCCGTGCAGGTTCTTGTTAAATCTGGCCACGATTTTTTCTCCGGCCAGGTGGTACCAAAGTATTGGTAACTAGACTGCGGTACAGCAGGAAAAAAAAATAAAATGGGAGTTTTTTAAGGAGGCGGAGGAGTTGCTGGGACTGTCAAAAGTGATCTGAATTAATTTTAAAAAATTTCAAAAAATCTTTAATTTTTTAATCATATTTTTTTATGGTGGAAATGGATTCAGCACCATCAAAAACACCCAGGACACACAAAATTTTGAATTTTAACAACTATAATTTAGATTTACAAAAATCCTTGTCAAATTTTCTCTAAATATAACTGAAATTTCTATAACTTCCCAAACAACTCCCACTCCTCAATTAGACTACGAGACACCTCAATTAGACTACGCGACAAAAATATGGACAGCCGTCAGCTCTGAAATTGGCGGAGACACGGGTGGAGTTGATGAATGTGTACGACACGTGAAAATGGAAAGGAACGGACCCTGTGAACCGGCCACGGTCACGTGGTAGAGTTTGACTAGAAGCTTCTCGCCACCGTCACGTAAATCTTATTTCAAAAGCAAGAAATGAACGCCAACGCTGGATACGTTACACTTTCCAACTCCGTCACGAACACTTATATTAAGGCGTTGTTTAAACGTGTTTGGTTTTAGATTTCTTTTGGGGACGTTTTAGATATTTTGGTTATGTGGGTATTTTTTTTCAATTTTTTTTTTTTTTTTTTTTTTTTTTTTTTTAAAATAGATTTTTTTTACTGTATATATGAATTAGTAATTTGAAAAACTTATATGATATTTAAATTGCGGAGAATTTTTAATTTAAATTTTGATTACAGAGAATTTTTAGTGGTTTTTAAGCAAAATAGATTACATAATATACTAGAAAACCTTCCAAAAAGTAACACAAATATACTACAACAAAGTATTTTCCATCTATGTAGTATATTTTGTGGTTTCATTTCAATGAAAATCAAATAATCAGTTTTTGGAAACATATTTTCCATCTATGTAATATATTTTGTGGTTTCATTTCAATGAAAATCAAATAATCAGTTGTTGGAAACATAGTTTAATTTTTTTGTGGTTTTATTTTCGGAACTGTAGTCTAAATTTTTCATAGTTTTATTTTATTTTTTTATATCCCAAAAGAACCCACAACAAACCCAACCATTACCGTCTATCTCATATTTTTGTGGTTTCATTTTAGAACTGTAGTCTAAATTTTTCATGGTTTTTTTTTTTTTTAATCTCAAAACAGCCCACAACAAACCCAACATTACCGTCTATCTAGTATATTTTGTGGTTTCATTTTAGTGAAAATCAAATTGTCAGTGGTGTATTTCGTGGTTTTATTGTCAGTTGTTGGAACCATAGTCTAAATTTTTCGTGGTTTTATTTCCCAAATTGTAGTCAAATTTTTTTGTCTATCTAGTATATTTTGTGGTTTCATTTTAGTGAAAATCAAATTATCAGTTGTTGGAACCATAGTCTAAATTTTTCGTGGTTTTATTTTCCGAACTGTAATCTAAATTTTTCGTGGTTTACGGTAGTCTAAATTTTTTGTTGTTTTATTTTCCGAATTGTAGTCTAAATGTTTCGTGGTTTTATTTTCCAAATTGTAGCCTAAATTTTTTGTGGTTTTATTTTCCGAACTGTAATCTAAATTTTCCATGATTTTATTTTCCTTTTTTATTATATCCCAAAGGAACCCACAACAATTTTCCAAATTGTAGTCTAAATTTTTCGTGGTTTTATTTTCTGAATTGTAGTGTAAATTTTTCGTGGTTTTATTTTCCGAACTTTAGTCTAAATTTTTCATGGTTTTATTTTCCTTTTTATTATATCCCAAAAGAACCCACAACAAAATTAGGACACTGACCTGTGGGGTCTATGACCTTTCCTCCTCTGCATAAACCAGGTCACAACTGGGGATTTGAACTCTAAATCTCTACATAAACCAGATCACAACCGAGGATTTGAACTTGAGATCTCTCAATTTTCACACAATTCACGTTACTTTGATCATGTATTGAGCTGCCACCGTGAGACTTTATTTTCCTTTTTTATTTGAATCATTTTTCCTTGATATATTGAATCTATTTATATATAAATACACATTTAAGTTAGACAATTATAATTGTGTAAAAAAATTATGTATTATTTTTCCTTTTTTATTTGAATCATTTTTCCTCAATATATTGAATCTATTTGTATATAAATACACATTTAAGACAATTATAATGGTGTAAACAATTATGTATTATTTATATGATTTTTAATAATTTTATTGATAATTGTTTTTTGAAAATCTTATAAATAATTAAAAAATATGAGAAATTAAGTTTTCTAATATGCTTAATCGAATTAAATTTAGAGATTTTGTTATAGAATTACATCTCTTTGCTTCTTTTTTTCCACCAATTTAGATCTATCTTAACCCCGGATATATTAGGCACACCAAGAGGGATCAAATCCCTAGAGGTGCAAACCTCTTTTTTGAGTACAAAACTTAAGGAAATGTTTGCACCTCTAGAGATTTAATCTCTTTGAGTGCCTAATAGATCTCGGGTTAAGATGGATCTAAGCTGGTTTCAATCATGCACAATTACACAAAATTTGTTGAGCATCTAATTATCCTAGTCATTTTTGTTGGAAACCTTATCCACCAAGGATTATGGTGTGGAAGTTGCATAGTTACTAAAGTCAAAGAAACTATTTAGAATGTAAAAACCAAGAGTCATAAGAAAGTGTATTTACAGATAAATCTTGTTAATAAAATATAACTCACTTTCTATCATCATTTCCATGTGTGTTTAATATGATATCAAAGCACACATTCTCCTGCCCTACTCCAATTTAAACCATTATTTTCTTGTAAACCATTATTTTCTTGTGGCATTCCTTTGTGTGTTTTCCGTTGGACTTGGGCATTGTCCATGCTCTTCCAAATTTGCACTAGTCAGTTCCCATGACCTAAGTTTGGCTCTCTAGCCCTGCTAAATCTTGGTTTGTATGTTGGGTTTTTTTGTGCGTTGATTGAAGCTCGAGGTTTATATGCTAAGTCGTATTGACATTGATTTGATGTGCATTACTCTGCATTGAATTTCGTGAAGTTAGTCGTTTCTCTGCTAGTCTCACCCGTAAGAGTTGTTGTTACTCTGCTTAACATTCTCTCTACCAATTCCGCATTTATGTGTGTCCTGCAAACCTGCGTTCTAGCTAGCACCATAATCATCATATATATCAATGTGCCTACCAGATGGTATCTTGCAAACAGATCCACGTTGTGGCAGTTCTATAAGTGATTGCTTATACAATTCCATGTTGTGGCAGTTATGTATTGAAGACATCAGATCCTTCCCTAAATTCTTACTTGAGGGAAAGTTTGCCCATGTCATTGCATTAGCTACTCTAGTACCCAGGGATATCAATTCAATTCCATGAAGAACGTGTCTGGTGAGTAGTAATTGTGGTAAACTGACCCTATAGCAGTAACAAAACCTAACAAGAAAAATGGCAGCGGATATTCAATACTGAAATAAACATCGAGGAGTTTAAGACAAATTCCATGTTAAAGACATTTCTTGAGAGCGAAGACGTTAACATTGGGATTTGTAATATTTTTTTAGAAGGGGCGAGGCATTTATTTATTTATTTTTATCTCGGCCTCTTTTTAGAATCATTACAGAATTACTTAATTCTTGGTGGAATTCTTGTTCCATGATATCATAGTTTTAATACAGCATTGAACGCATTGCTGGAGTGTTGAATATATTTCTCCCCGTGCTTGTACCTGTGCGAGTGATTGTGAGATATGGGTAGTTGAACCTTCATCCTGTTGGGTATTTTTTTTGTTTGCAATGGGTAAATACCAAAACCACAAAATATAAAACACAGAGACAATGCTCTGTTTCCTTTGCTTCAGGATCTTTTACACAGAGAAGTCTTTTTAAAACAATTACACAGGACAGAGTATTCCACCACCATAAAATGATTTCTATTCAGTAAACAAAAACACTTACATATTCATCCTCTTTTACTCAGAGGGATTCACCAAAACATTTTCACAAAACTTACTCTGCCTCCTATGAAATTTTACACCACTGTTTGTAAATATTTCATTTACATTCACTGCTGTGTGAAAACAAAACTTACAGGGAGTTACAGATTTACCTTTTCACTGCTGTGAATCAATACATGGTTTTAAACAAAACTATCCACTGGTTTTCTTCATTTACTTCTCCTCCTTCTACTCCTGCACTGCTGTGCAATTTTTACTTCTTACATTACAAGCAAAATTACTCTGCTGCATAAAACACCTTTTTACATTACAAACCCAAAAATATTCACACACAGGAGAGTGTGCTCTCTGGTTTTCATTTGTTCGTTGCTGCGAATACAATCAACTGGTTTGCTGCGGACCCTTGTTTCTTTTTACCGTGTGTTATTACACATCTTCATTCCTGGTGCTGCGGACCCCTGTTTCTTTTCATATGCAAATTACATTACATGCTTACAATCCCCGTGCGTGTTTTTCACACAACAAAAAATGGGGTCAACGTTTTTTTTAAGAAACATATATTAAAAAAAATAAAATAAAACTTACGACATATTTCGCCCATACTCCTATTAACTTCGCCGTATGAAAACATTAAAGAAATTACCAAACATATGACATAATAATAAACATAGGGTATGGGTTATATTTAATTGTCAACACGCCCGTGTACTTTCCTCATGATCAGACGGCGGATAGACTTAGCGTTAATCCAACGGCGGAGGTTGCATATCGGAACACCCTTTCTCACTGTACTTTAAACCATCGTGTAACTTTGGTAAATCAACGGACGTAAATGCTAGAGGTAAACGGACGAGTGTAATTAATATCGGAAGGGGTGAGATGACCGAAAGTTACCTTCCGATATGTGTCAGGTGATGATGTCACGGTTGTCCAGATGTCAGCATCGGACCACCATCATACGAAAACCTCCTTAAGCCAAAAGCGGTGCGATATCTTCCCGGTGGTTTCAGGTTTGCTGCTGGGTGGTTTTCACACGCCGTTGACTGCTGACCCGCGCACGCTCAGTTGGAATTATAACTTTAACACTCCCCTTTAATTTCAACTGCTGGGCATTCGGTCATACCCAGACACTTCCTCAAAAATTCAAAGCTTTTTTGATCCAGTGGCTTTGTCAAGATGTCTGCAACCTATTCTTGTGTCCTGCGATGTTCTAGGACGATTTCTCCATTGTTCACTAATTCTCTGATGTAGTGAAACCTTGTATCAATGTGTTTC
>APFE031397068.1:113092-132001 GCA_000404065.3 Pinus taeda | reverse complement strand
TATTTGAGTACCAGATGCAGCTTAGAATCTTTGATACCCAACTGTGTGTGAAGGGTATGAAAAATGTTTGTGAACTCTAGCACATCTTGGTCTCGTCCCTGCCGCAGTGTGGTCAATTTGATGTATTTGTCCTCATAGCTTTTGACAGGTTAGTACTGTTCCTTGATGGCATTCCGGAAGTCATTCCAAGTGGGTGTGGCTGAAAATAGTGAGCCTGTACTTTCATCCTTCTTCTTGCAGTAGGTTTCCCACCAGTCTTTGACGTGGGGGGCTACTTTGAGAAGAGCGAAAACAATGTTTTCCTGACTCGAAAATTCATGAACAGAAAAATACCCTTTTAGTATATTTAACCATTTATCTACAGCAAAACAAGAAATCATTACTCTTCATGATAACGGAGTAACAGGTAAATTAATTCCTTGTACTCCTGCTGAAGAAAATGAAATGAGAAAGCAAATCCAAGAGTTATTAGATCTTCAATTAATTGAAAGAAGTGAATCTCACTATTCGTGCTCTGCATTTCTGGTTCGAAATCATTCTGAAATAGTTCGTGGCAAAGATAGAATGGTAATCAATTATAAGCCTCTTAATGCAATAACTAAGAGCTTTAATTATCCATTGCCAAGACAAGAAACTATCATGCGTAAAATACATGGTAGTAAGATTTTTAGTAAGTTTGATTTAAAATCAGGATATTATCAGATTCAGATTGCTGAAGAAGATCGTCACAAGACAGCTTTCACATGCCCTGTTGGTTTTTATCAATGGAAAGTCGTTCCGTTTGGTTTGAAGAATGCCCCTGCATTCTTTCAGAGAAGAATGGATCATATTTTTGGTAAATATGATTTTATAGTTGTATATATTGATGACATTCTTGTCCATAGTAGTGATTTAGAATCCCATCTTAAACATTTGCATATATTGTTAGAGGAAGCAAAGAATCATGGTTTGGTTCTTTCAGAAAAGAAAATGGTTTTATTCCAAGACCATATAGAATTCCTCGGTATACAAATGCAAGACGGTAAAATTCAGATGCAGCCGCATTCGCTCGTTAAGTTATCTGAGTTTCCAGATCGTCTTGTTGACAAAAAGATGATTCAAAGGTTTTTGGGTATTCTAAACTATGTTCATAAATATATT
Organism: Pinus taeda; assembly: GCA_000404065.3. Lineage (NCBI taxonomy): Eukaryota > Viridiplantae > Streptophyta > Pinopsida > Pinales > Pinaceae > Pinus > Pinus taeda. The sequence goes on along the minus strand of APFE031397068.1, from coordinate 130,861 downwards.
CCAGATTTATCTGAAAAGACAGCCCCCATTCGGCAATTTATTAATGGTGGTTGGTCGCCTGATGCTACTGTTGCAGTACAGAATCTTAAATCTATATGTCAGAAGTTACCATCTTTAAAACCTCCTGGAAATGGATTTCTAATCCTTCAGACAGATGCTTCTGATAATTTTTGGTCAGCCACTCTTTTGGAAAGGGTTATCATTGAAAATAAGGTGGAAGAAGTTTTATGTGCTTATGCCTCTGGTGAATTCTCTAAACATCAGAAGGAATACTTTCCCGCCGAGAAAGAAACCCTTGCCATATTCAATGGAATTCAGAAATTTGAACTTTATTTAGCCCCTGCTAAGTTCCTCATTAGAACTGATTCCATGAACTTCAAATATTTCCTCAATGCCAAAATCGATAAACAGTTAGCTAGAGGAAGGTTATTAGCATGGCAGATGTGGTTTCAGATGTATGAATTTGATGTAGAATGGATACCCGGTAATTCTAACTTTTTGGCTGATGCATTGACCAGGGAGATGAACAAAGCTTTTGGTATGGTTGCAATAACCAGTCCTTTCTATCTTTCTGAAGAAGATTCTCTCATCACATTTGTCAAACGTTGGAGAATTCTGCAACAAATTGCTGGTGATCTCTGTGAAGAGATTAAAAAGATTGTTGGTTTACGGATTCGCCGGAATCAGTGGATACAAAATTGCCAAGCCTGGCAAGCAAAGAATATTGGTCCATTTTTAGGTTTAGACGAAGAATTGGTTAAAGTCTATCCCTTACCCAATATGAAAGTCAAGATATATTTCAAAACATTAGATGACTTTTGGACTAAGGCTTATACTGATCAAGCAATCCATGTTTTAAAAGTTTTGAATTATTATCAGATAATAGGAGTTGTGGATTTTGCCCTTTCTGTATATAACTCTGCAAAGTTGTTAGATCTTGCCGAAATAAATATGTGTGAAAAAGTTCAACGTTTCCTCGTTTCTTTACGAATAGCTGATCTCTTTGAAGAATTGGATGCCGCCTATCTACAAAGGATTGATGACCGTTTTCAGTCAAATGATTCATTCCCTCAGTATGAATTATTTCAACCATTCGCTGATTGGGAAATACGAAATGGAAGGTGTCAAAAGAAGGTTGTCATTCGAGCTTCTCAATGTGTTGAACGAACAGTTCAATATCTTCGAACTTACACTTCTCCGTGGGATCACTACAGTATTGAATTCAGAAACCCTCTTCCTCAAAATCCATTTGATCAGATGTATAGTTCTGTACAGTTAGAAGGTCCTAACCTTGTTGATAATCCAGATCTAATCAAGAAAATTACTGGGTGGCTAAAAGAGTTTCCCAAGTTATTCCTGGCAGAAAAGATCTCGATGATCAAAACTCTTGATCACTTGCAAGTTACTAAGCCTGCATTCGAAATCTGGATTAATACGAAGAATTTCATTACTATGAAGATCCTTCATGGTAACTGGTCTGAAGATATCGCTTTTCTAATCAGTTTAATTCTTTCACATCATGTCTGTTCTTCAGTAGTTTTCTCTCGCAACTGGCAAAATCAATATGACATTAGCCAGTATTGTAAAATTTGGATACAATATTGTATAGAGAGAACTGTAACAATGTTTCAGATATTCCGATGGGATTTGCTCGATGGAGTCGAGTTGGCAGTTCAAAATGTACCTGAAATTAAACCTCGTCGGTCAGATATATTCCTTGGGATTGAGATTGATCCTCTTGCTTACCTTACACGATGGAATGCCAAAGACACCGAATCTCTCTTTCCAAAGAAACGTCTTTATGTCACAGCAGACACCATCAAGTTTGATACCGGTCAATCCTCTCGAGCTCCTATCCAAAAGGAATCGACAATCCAAGTGGTGATCGATAAAGGAAAAGAAAAAGCAGATGCCGATGCGTTCACCGAAAAAGAAACCCTTTTTATCGACACGTATCAAGATGCTCAACCCAATAATGTAGATTGGGAGAAAAGGTACCTTGATATTTTGGAAAAGCATTATTATGACAATCATCCCACGTCAGATACTGATGAAGATTCTGACGGCTGATCAATCAGCCCCTACTTTTACTTTTGTAGATGCGCATGCGGGTGCATCTTTTGTAATTATTGCTTTACTTTATTGTATTCGAGCTTATCCGAGTAGACACCGCCGTGACCAATTGATGTCAGGCAAGGACCCTCTGGATGCTCTTGTAGTGTATAAATAGGCATAGGTTAGTATAGTTTTGGCATCGTGAGTTTGCGAGCCATAGTGAGTGTTTGAGTGAGTGTGCTCTCCAAGTCTGCTCTGGACTTGTTGTATTAATGGTGTGTAACATTTTTACTTGAATTAATATTGAAGCCTGCTGGGCCGCCAGTCTGAGGACTGTTCTTCCAAGAACATCGTTGTTGGAGATTGTAAGGCGGGGTAAGAAGCGCCAAGGAGTCGCGCTGTACGCATTTCTCAAGTTGATGTGAGGAAAACTTTTGGCATCAGCGTCCACTTCAGATTATTCATGTAAGTTACGATAGTCCATCCATTTTGTTACAAGTTATTAGAGCATCGCTGCTGTGTGCGATTTTTATTGGTATCAGAGCCCTGTTTCGAATCCTTTTCTGAGCCCTGTTTTGTCTGTCCCTGAATTTATAGACAGAGCCTCCAGAAAGCCAGGTAGCCTTCGAAATTACAAAGCTTCGGCTTGTAACTTTGATAAAAGCTTTCTGAAGTCAATCTCTGGTTTAAATTCATTATGGCCCGTTTATTGCGATCCTTCACTACTGTCGAGCGTAAAGTAGTTAATGAAGTTTCTTCTCGTTCTGTTGAGTCTGACGCTCCCGAGTCTGAGAATGATAAACATGAAGTAGTTGAAGACCCTTCCAAATGGACTCCTCCTGAGCTCCATTCGACTGATATTTATAAATTACCCAAGAGTTTTCTGCTTAGAAAGAAGAATTTTCTGAAAGAAGTCGAAATTACAATTAAAATTTCTGGTCCTTCTGTTCAAATCCTTGCTCTTAATCTGTTTTCCGATGATGAAATTAAACAATTTCGTCAGTATGCTCGTGATGGAAAATACTTTTATTTACATTTTGGGGGGATTCGAGTTGGACTTGCTCCTTTATTTCGACATGGTATCAATACTCCTTGTATAGTTGAACTCTTTGATACACGTCATCAGACATATGATCATGCCCGTATAGGTACTATCATGGGTAACCTGTCCACTGGATGTCAATATGGAACTATTTATCCTGACTATGCAATTAGTCTGACCGATACTCATCTTAAGGATTGTTGGAAATTATTATCTGGTGTCCAAGGATTAACAATGGCAGAAGAAAGTGAATATCTTTCTTTGATAGGTCAAGCCTCTTTTCAGTTGACAAATACAGCACATCCTAAACTGAAACAGCCAGTTTTAAAAGACTGTGTAACAGTTGGTCTATCTAATGCCCAAGTAGAAGGTGTCCTATATGATCAAGAGGAATTGCCTAGTAATTGGTACTTCCAATACAAAGCAATAAATGACACCCACAAGCCTGAACTGAAAACTAAACGAGTAACTATAAATGATGGTCAAGTACAGTTAATTCCACCAAGACCACAAGTTCCTCGTCCTGTCACCAGGCCAAAGAAATATGTGTTTCCTGTTGATCCTGCTACACTTGCCTCTAGTAGTCAAGCTGTTCCAACCTTCCAAGAAATTACTGCTCCTGTATATTCTTCTGAACCAGTTTCAGAACCTGTATTATCATCCAATGAATTGTATATACCTGAACATAAACCTTTTTTACCCGTTGTTCAAAAAATGCACCGTACTCATTCCTTTGCTCCTTTCGAAGAATGGAATCATGCAAACAAGCGTTTTGTAAAAGGTGGGAAATGGCCACCTAGAACAAAGTTTTGCACCACTTCGTCATCATCAAAACAACCTACAACTCGAGCTGATTGTGCTCCCTTAATAGAGCATAATTCACAAAATCCAAATGATCTTGATCAAGTCTATCAAATTGGGAATTATTTAACCACCTGGACAGCCCATGCTGAAGAAGTCTTAGATGATTTGGGTTGCCAGTCTGAACAAATCTTAGCTAACCTTAGGCTCCTTCAGTCTGAACAAGATGCCGACAGACAGAGAAGAGCTGAAAAAGAAAAGCGTAGAAAAGCTAAGAAGAAAAGAGATGCAATGCCTCCTCAGTTTTCTAGAACTATGGAAGTTCCTGCAAAATGGGAAGATACTGAATCCCAAGAAGAAGATCAAGAAGATACTGAAGATAAAGCCGAGTCAAGTAATAGTCAAGTCAGTTTTGTTAAATCTCAAGCTAAAAGTCTTCCAACTTTCAAGAATAAAACTGAACTTGCTACTTTTGAAAATGCTGCTACATTATTTCCTTCATTTATTAAACCATCTCTACAAAAAGCCAACAGACAGTCAGAACCAAAATATCCTAGATTGGAAGCAGATTTATTCTCTGCAAATATGTCTGGATATGTTTTAGATCTTGATAGGTCAAAAAATCCTGCAGACTCCATAAGGATATGGATAGGTGCGCTCTATCAGATGCAAGTAGTCTCCAAGTATGATAATTTCTCTATCTTTTTACTTGCTGAGAAGCGTATGGTTGGTATTGTTTGGGATTGGTGGTTTTCTGCTACCCCGGAAGAAAGACAAAATGTTGCCTTATCTGGTTTAGCCACATTAGAAGTCTTGTTGCTAACACAGTTTGTTCCTGAACCGACTGATGAAGTCAGAAAGCTTTTAACTGATCTTTCCCGCATGGAATGCAAAGATCTTAAAGATCTTGAAAGTTTTGGTCATGAATATATGGAAAAAGTTTTTAAAGCTAAGCTGAATAATGATTTTAGTCAAAAAGTTTACTTTCTCTCCAAGCTCCCTGGAAATCTTGGTGATATGATTTCTAAAGATTTAGATAATCAAGGAAAACGAATTGATCAGATCTACTGGATAGATCTTCTTTTTCGAGCTAAAGAAAAAGTGAAATACTTATGTTGGCAGAAACAAGCTCATAATGTCACTCCAAATTTGAATGTTTGCCGAGATGTTTTACCCTGGACTCCTTTTAAAAAGGGGCGATCAAAGAGATCAAAGAGATATGGCAAATACAAACCAAAAAGGGTTAGCAATCCAAGAAGGCCGTTTAGAAGATACCGCTATGTCAAGCGTAGACGGCAGCAAAGACAAGATGATAAAGATCGTTGTTATATCTGCAAACAAGAAGGTCATTTTGCTAGAAAATGTCCTAAAAGCATTTCTGGAAAAATGAAAGCATGCTTTGATATTGAAGAATTTGCTGATGAATGGTCTGTTGTAGAATCTCAAGATGATGTTTCCGATGTTTATATTCTTACTGATGCTTCTGATTCCGAGCCTGATCTACCAGTAGAATATAGCCAGAAAATGAATGTTCATGCATCAACTTCTCAAGAAGATGATTGGGAAGATGATCCGCATTACAGTGATTTGTCTGACACTGATGAATATGTTGAATCCTCTTCCGACATTTCTGAGACTGATACACTTCTCTCTATAGACACTGTGAATTCGCAACCCCGTTTTCCTCTATTTGACCCTCAAATATGGGGATTTCGAAATTAACTTGTACCTTAAACGGTGTGGCGTTTCCTAAGTAGCTGTTGGAAGTCGATGCATCGCCTCTGGGTAGCCGCTAAAGGATCTGTGCAAAGCTGTCCATCATCGCGTTCCTTTGTCGCTCAAGGGCTTCTTCGAGCAAGATTTTGATAGGATCTCCTGCCCCCTCATCTTTCTTCTCATCTGCCATGGGAGGCCTTCGGGATTTGCGAGGCTGGTCTTGCAAAGGTTCGACCAGTTCAAGCCCTAACTCCTTATATCCCGACCTCGTTGGGGACATGCAAAGAAAAACAGAGAAAAAGCAGACTGCTCTGATACTACTGATCCGGACTTAAACAAGAACGCAACAAATTACAAAGATAACCATAAACACAGATATGCAGCGGAAATAATACTTCATTTCATTAATGTAAAATACTTAAATATGCTTACAAACAGTAATGGAAATAAATCAGCTAGGGCGATGGTAGCTTATCTCTGAGAAGAGATGTGGTGGCTACATGCCTCTGAACTGTGTTACAATAAGGCTCGAAGGCCTATTTATTGTTAAAAAACAATGGAAAACCCTTAACATTCCAAAACCTAACCCTAGAAGATGAAACACCAAACTGTGGGCCCCATTTCAGTAAATTGGTACATCAACTTCCCGGGGTTGTAACTTTGGCATACGATCTCCGTTTGACACGTACAATAGCTCGTCAGAAAGATATATCTAAGCAGTACCACTTTGGGAAGGGCAACATTGGTCCATGGACCATGTTGCCCCCAGATTTCCCAAAAAACATCGTTTAGGGCCTCAAAACGACTTCGAAAGTTCAAGACCCGAAAAATTGCTAAAAATAGTAAACTGTGCTACAATTTAGGAAATTGAAAAAACTGAAAGAGATAGTTGCGGGGGTCCAAATGGGCTAGGTGGGTGGCCACCAACATCCACCTGGATCAATATTTTAGCCATATGTCAGAATTTCTTCTAGAGTATTAAAAAATCTTTCAGTTGAGTTGTCTCCATCATCTAACCTTGTATCTGACAGGGGTGGAATTTATGGTCATCTACAAGTGTCAAAAATAAATCAAGCGAGCTTGAGCCACAACTTAAACCTGTTGCGTGAGCCTACAACCAGAGAAAACCATATAGAGATTCAAAGTTGTATCCAAAGACACAAAAGCTCCTAAACATACCTATGGTTGGTGGCTTTCCTTAAAACACTACAAGTTGCATACCTCGATTTTCTAGATTAAAGGTCTCCCTCTCCAAAGCATTAGGGACACCTCCTCTAGCAAAAGACTTTATCTTCTTTCTAGATTTGGAAGAGTTCCAAGAATCGCACTAAGCATTCCTTTGGTTTGTGGCCTTAAACCATCACAGGATTTAGATCTCCCTTTTTCCAAGTTGGAGGTCTCCCTCTTCAAAGAATTAGGGGAACTTCCTCTAGCAGAATATTTCAGCTTCTTGCCAAATTTGGAAGAGTTTCGGAAACTACACTAAGCATTCAAGTGTTGGTGGTCATCCTTAAACCACTGTCTATTGAGACCTCGATTTCTCCCACCTTATAACTTTTTTCAGAGAGCACATTCATCCATTGGTTGAAACTATTGTATTATAGATATCTTCTTGGACTAAGAAATACCCCTTCGAATTAAGGGGGGACTGTTGGACACCTAATCTACTAAGGGTCATGGTGTGGAAGTTGAACAATTACTAGAGTCCAAGAGACTACTTGGAATGTGGAAACAAAGGTCATAAGAAAGTGTATTTATATGTAAATCTTGTTAATAAAATGTAACTCACATTCTATCTTATCTTCGGTCATTTCCATGTGTGTTTCACAATTTTAAATTTATTAAATATGTCTAAGATTAATCTAGTCATTTTAATTTAAAATTTGTTTAGTTACCTCAATTTGTTGAGATGATAGAGCTTATTAATAAATTGAATGATGAAATGTGATGAAATGAAAATTTTGAATGCAAAGTGGCATTGTAATAGTGTTGAATGATGGAAAATGTGAATAATAAGAATGCAGTCAATTACAAATAGACTTCATTGTGATCAATCACAATTTTTTTTCTACTATTCTTATTGTCACGCCTTTTAGTTTTGCCAAATTTTCTTCTACTGTTCTTGTTGTCACGCTTTAGTTTTTCCATATTTTCATATTGCTTGTATGAAAAGGGCAGCTGAAATCATAAACCATTCAAATCTGTAACTTGAGCTATTGTAGTAAACGTCATGTATTGTCTCTCTTAATTTCCAATATTAATAGTAGTTTTCTCTAAAGTCAAACATTGTGGCTTATGGAGTGTTAAACCCCAAGTAAATTTCAATAGTATTTTTCTATTACCTCTTTTGAATGCAGATTGACTAACAATGTTGAATGATGGAAAATGGGAAAATAAGAATGTAGTCAATTACAAATAGTTTATAGTGTCAAGAAGCAAACATTTTAGGTAAGTGAACATTTTATTTTAGATGAAAATTCAAGTATTTTATTTATAGTTGAATTACTGTAACACAAAAAGCAACGCACTCGTCAATGATTTTTTTGTGCTTACACTGAAATCAATGCATCTAGTGCGAGAAATCAAATAGGATTAGGAATCAACATCTACAAGGAAATCATTGCACCCAATGCAATCAATCAAATAGTATTAGGAAATAAAAACCTAGACTAAAATCAATGCATCTATTTCAGTGAAAACCAAAATATTTATTGCTTTATAAATCAAACTTATTTTACCTTTTGTAAATGCCTTACTTCATCTTCCTCTATGTTTAATAATGTTCAACATTATATAATAATATATAATATATGTACTTTTCCGTGTGTGCCTCTTTATTCTTCCCTCTCTCTCCCCCCTCCAACTCTATGTTTATCTTCCTCCCTATTTTCTTCTCTCTCTCCCCTGTGTCTCTCCTCTTCCCTCTCACCCCCTCCACCATCGATATATATATCCCCCTCCATCTCTTCTTATTTTTATATCTATCTCACCCCATTAAACACAAACACATACACTCTCTCTCTATATCTCTTTCGATGTATATCTATATCTCCCTCCCTCTTTCTCCATATCTATCTATCTCTCCCTCTCTCTTCTACCCTCTCTCCCCACTTCATCTATATCTCTATCTCTGTCCATCTCTCCTTCCTTGTCTCTTTCTTACACCCCCCAAACATACACACACACTCTTTATATCTATCTATCTATCTATCTCTCCCTCCCTCTTCTTCTCCCTTTCTCTCTCTTCCCCTTATCTCCCTCTCTCTCTTCCCCCATGCTCTCCTCTCTCCCTCACTCTCTCTCTATCTCTCCCATGTCACTCCTTATCCCTCTCTCCACATTTCTCTCTCTATGTCTTTCTTCTTCCCTCCCTTTCTCTCCCCCTCCAACTCCATCTCTCTCCCCTTCTCTCTCTCATCCTTCCTCTTTCTCCCTTTTTCTCCTACTTCCCTCCAATTCAGCCACTATGTCCCTCTCTATCCCCTCTCCATCTCTCTGTCTCCCTCTCCCTCTCTCTCCTCTCCCTCCCTCTCTCTCTCTGTCTTCCCCCTTTCTCTCCTCTCTCCTTCACTCTCTCTCCATCTCTTCCTTGTCACTCCCTCTCTCCCTCTCTCTCTTTCTCTATGCCTCGCTTTGTCTCTCTCTTTTTCCCTCTCTCTCCCCCCTCCATCCATATGATTATGAATTGTCACTCTATGTAATCAATAATATATGTAAGGTCTAATATAACAATATCTATAATGGAGATGATTATTATTATAATATATTGGAATAATAATAATCAATATTATTGATTATTATAGCAATAATTATATATAACTAAATAACATGTTAAATAAACAATAATATGTTAACTTTTACATTATGGATAGGCCAATTTATCCTAATCAAATTGGTAGTTTTGTGTGTTACATTTTACATTTTGTATCTTACATTTTACATTTCACATTTTAACATGTTTACATTTATATATGTTTTAATCTGAATATTAATTAAAACTTATGAAATAGACATTTTTTCCAACATTTAAAAAAACTTGACATACTTACATTATGCTTCAACATCTCCCACATATTGGGTTGTAGACTGCCTCTCGGTGCAATAAATTTGTTGTAGTTGAAGTTTTCATTGTCCATCAAATGACCCCAGCACTTAATCATAATTAGATTAAAAATGTATTATGTAACCTTGTTAATAAATCCATCAATCCATGGGTATAAATTAATATGCCAAAAACGTCAAATCCACTCCTTGAAAGTCACTTACGTTATTCATAGAAAATCATAAATTTATGTAAATGTTTAAATTTTGAAAATTTTTTATTTCTTCATACTTAAAAAGTTTGAAATCAAGATCTATACATTATTTTTTGGTATTTTCTCCTTACTTTTTAAAAGTATTAATATTTCTATTTATTAAATATAGAAATTATTAATATATAAATAGCATAAACTATATATATTAAATAGCTAATGGAAAACATTGTCAATGATTAAAGATAAAAATCATAAAAATAACTAAATTATAACATTATTTTAAATTATATTATTATTAATTTAAAAATATTATTATAATGTTATCTTATATATATATATAATATATATATATATATATATATATATATATATTATATAATATATATAAACATGTAACAAGATTGTTAAAAATGGGGATTTAACCCCATTTTACCATGGAGATTCTTGATTTGTAAATAAGATTTGTTACAATATCAACAATCAAAGGAACAACTTGCATCCTTTGGAATTCCCTTTATGTATTTTTTGAGAGCCCAAAGGAAAGATTGATAACAACAAAACCCTATGTGAAACTACTCCATAGAATAGAATTACTCCTAATCTCCTTACAAGTGACTAGCATGATCTCTCCTTCTTCCAATAACTGTTACCAGCCCAATCCCTACTCGCATCCCATCTCTATTCTTACTAAGAGAGGATGTATAGGTCTTGGATTTTGTGTTCTTTCTCAGATGAATGAGGAGTATATTTCTCGTTTATTTATTCACTATCCTTTGTAATTTATGTTTGGAAGATGATTTTCTTTTGTTTTAACCTTGATGTTGGGTGGAATGGAAGCTCGATTGAAGAGTGCCTTTGGACTTGGAATCAAAGGTTTATTTTCTCTTCCCTTAAATTCATTTTGATATTTGTATTGGGGGGTATTTGGGTAGGGAAAACTATTGTCTATTTGAAGACTTTGTGGTTTTCTTTGAAGTTATTGCACATAATGCAAGATCATCTTATCTTGGGCATGTTAAACTACTAAAATGTGAAAAGAGCAGGCTTATCAAAGATGTGGATTTTCAATTGGTATAATTTAGGGATTCTTTGATGGACCTATTCAAAGGGATGTTTGTGGTGTGGATATAGTTTTTTTTTCTTCTATAATTTGATTATCAAATGAAAACTAGGTATTATCCAAGGAATAAATTTTACAACTAAACTCCTTGCTATGTGGTGCGTCATGAGGATTTCCATTTAAAAGCATGTAAAAGTATTCAGATTGTATAGGAATTCAAAATTTATTTTGGAATGGTTCAATGGAAATGTTGACTTAAGATTCCTTCAGTTAGAATCGTAGCGAAGGAAAATCTGCCTAATCTCCTCCTCGAGTCTTGCTTAATATCCCATCTTGTTCGGACCACCTATATCCAAGCACACCCTTTGTGTTGGTCTCTCCTTTGTGACTCCCTGTTGATGTCACCACTGTCCTACCTTAGCGGCTTCCTCCCAAGGTTGTCTCTGACCTCCCTCTGCAACTCCTACGAGTCTCCCCCAGGGACGTCCACGAGGACCCACATATGCAAACAACATGTCAAGCATCAATACGATATATATATATATATAATATATATATATATATGATTATATATATATATATCAAAAAAACATTCACATACGTACCTATTGGGCCCCAAGTGTCGCCTAGGGGAAACCCCATATTAGGATCGCCCCTAGATTCCATCCCAGTGTATGGGAAATCCAAGATCAACTGAGGTTTGGACATGAACCAACCCTCAGTTGTATTTTTCCAGTAATGACTCACCTCACCATCATCGTCCTGCAACATTAGAGGTTCCCACCGCCTAATCCATGGCTCTCTAGGGGTTGTCTGGTCTACTAAGATGATCAACTATGGCAAGATCACCCTCTCATACAAGAAGCTACATATGATGTTCCCATACCCAAATATGTGCATCTCATGTTGTGCCACCTATGTCAGTTGAGTGGTCATCCCATAATGTACTACTCACACACAATCGAAGAACATATTGGACCACATGTGCTCCAACACTCCTAGCATGACCCCCATAATACGATGAGGGACAAAGGTATCTAAAATGCTGAAAATCATAGCCATTGGTGCTCATGTGTCTAGGTCCTTAATGGACTCAATCCTTAAACCCGCCACATCATATGGATTTGGCCCACACCAATGGTCATCTCAATTAGATAGTTGAATGCCATTGTGTTATGGATTTGTTGGTAGTACCTTCCCCCGAGATCCAATCATGTCACAAATTTTATATCGACCTTCATCAATATGGGAAGGTCAGACTCTTGGATGCCACAGACTTGACGTTCTGGCTACCATCTCCCAATCACAAATCACAGGAAATCCTCCTACAATCATAACAAGGGGTGTTGAAATAACTTCAATAACCCCCTCATGGTTAGTGTCACCAAGACCTTGGCATCTGCTGCCACAACATCTCACAATAGGCCCTAGTATCACTCTCACCATAACACCATCATATTGAGCTTTGCCTAGTCAATATTAAAAAAAAAACACATAAAAGACACCAAATTTTTGTTTAAGCGATCCTTGCGCTAGTTAGCTAAATAATCATGAGGGGTGCACAACTATTTCCCCCAATAGTTGTGCACACCCTTGTTAGGTGTGTTATATTCTTTCCACAACTAGCAACACATGTTGTTACCTTGCACCGACTGTAGCAGAGGGGGAAACCCCCCCTACATGGGGTCTGGGTAAGTGTCCCAAGATTTTTTTTTGTTATGCAAATCCAATAATAGTTGGGTGGACCTAAGGATGGGGGCCGAACCCAAAGATAGTGGGTGGACCTACCCATGGTTTTGTGCATGGTTTTTTCACATAGTTTTGGGCATGATGGGTTTTTCCCATGGTATTTTGTAGATATGGTCAAGGGAACAACAATTATGTTCTAATCCAGGGTTAATGTTGAAATGAATAATGAAAAATCAATTTGGTTTTCCCGGTTTGGGTTCGAGGAGAAAATATCTGTGTATATTTTATGTTCTCACGATTGCTTTTCTTTTTGTTTTAAGAATTCATTTGCAGGTAATTTTTGCACAGGGTTAAAACCCTCAACCCTCATGACTATTCAACCCAAATTTACGAGGGATCTTGTGCCTATTTTTTGGAAATCCACAACCAATATCGTAGTTTTCATACCCTAATTCGTGAAGCCCCCTTCGAGGGGCTTCACGCCTTTTTTTATGTAGTCATGATACCATCGTGGTTGTATCACTTGTAGAAATGATACCACCGTGGATGCATCACCCTGACCTATGAAACCTCACACAATTGTGAGCTGGTCGCCCTCGCGGATTAGGGTTTATCTACCTAAAAGATTCATAGAGGGAACCCTTGTATGTCCTATCTATCCTATTCTACTAAATTGATGAAGAGAGTTTCATGATGGCTTACCTGGTTCTCCTCACATGCTGAAAGGGAATTTTGACTGACCACAAACTTAGGAATAGGCTTTGGGGTCAACACCATTGGTCATGTGAGTAGGTACAAATGAGCTAAAAATATGGGCCTCATCACCAAAATAAATTCCATTTTTTCGGAGGCCTGTATGGGATCCCAAAATTACCATTCATTGAATTTGTATTAGTGCATTCTAATATTTTTCATGGTATCATCCTTTTAGTTCATCAAAATGTTTCATTTTGGGCCTATTTTACACTCGAAGTACTTAACAGGTACACCTTCCTATCTTTCTGATTAGATCTTCTTTTGTAATTTTAGTATACATTTTATCTTATGAAGATGATTTCACCTAGAGTAATTGTTTCGAGGTTGTAGGTCACTAAAAATTCCATATTAAACTAAGACTTCTGGTGCACGAATTGATAGTCAAGGTATCATTCTTCAATGGCATGATAGGTTTCCTCTGAAACTTTTCATATCCTAACATCATTTCTCTGAAATTAACCATACGGTCTGCCATCTCAACCACATTTACCATCTCCTTCCACTTGCACTCGGTAAACATTCACATTAGCCGATAGAACTTTCACCTACACAGATTACCTCATTTAGTTGTTTCCAGTATACTATTGGTATCCATGCCCATTTTCTCTGGTCGAGAAGCCACTCATCTGCTTGATTATTAAGATAAGCCTCATCTTTCATCTTCACCTTCTTGCTTACCACCTCCTCCTAGGGCACCATTCTTTTTAGATCATCATGAATGAATCATCGTATTCTGCACTTGGCCTACCATCCCCACACATCACATTAGACCATCTACATGACCACGTCGATTTCATTCACCTCGCACTAAGACCAACCAATGGAGACCCCACCCTTTACATATATCCCCCTACATCACTAAGAAGACCATTGTATTCTTAGGGCACCTGCCTCTATGTTTGTACATCCAAAACTACTTTTAAAAAGATTTTGGTACACAATGATTCTTTTGGAAAATAGTTCTCACTCATCTTTTTGTGTCAATTACCCAGTGGTTGTTGTAGATCTAATTGTTGTAGCTCTGATACCAATTGTTGTAGATCTAACCTGGAAATATTATAGATCTGATATAAAAATATAATACAATGCAAATAAACCCAGAAATAATATGAAATGATTCTTTATTGATCAAAACCCTTAAGGTAGGGCAACACCATACATTCACTCCTTAAAGAAGGAGAACACTCCACAAGCCATATGCTTGTTCATAAAATATTCTACATATTTCTTGACTCTCCAGTGAGTTCTAAGCCTCTATATAAGCCTCCACATATCCAATACCATGGATCATCAACAATGGTTCCCTCATACCATCCACTAATACCATGGGCCCATTACATTATTACTAACTACTTGTGGTCCCTTACATGATATGGGTTAACCACCTTATTTATTATTATGGCCCATCTCATTATTACATTATTACCTTGGGTACCTCCCTTGGTACCCCATATTATCCGCCCTAGGTATATAACAATGGTAGTCCCTAGTCGCTCTTTGTTATAGCTTGAGTTCTATCCATCTCATACCCACATCATTGAGCACCATTTTTTCACCCATCGACTATGAAAACCAGAACATGCATATACCTCCCATAGATATCCTCTTGACCCTAGGGGCTTATCCCTTAGAGTTTTTGTTTTGAATTCCACTACTCGCATTATAACTCCAACCTTGGGCAATTTTTCAAACCATTCATATACAATCAACCCTTGTTATCATTCCTTTGACCCATCATGTATAATACCTATGTACAATACGTACCTCAATTCCATATGGACTTCACATAACCCCTTTTCCAGACAAACAATGCTTCTTTTATGTTGACTTTAACACTTATCTTCTAGAATTGAGGTAGTACCTTGGTTTATCCCCACCTTTGTGGGGAAATCTCACGTAGAACAACGGGAAATCTCATTTGCGACTAATTTTACCAATCTCCTTTATGTTTGACAACATCACAAGTTTTCACATCAATGGTGTATCATACTTCATTATCATTTTAGTTCTCTCATTTAGTCGAAGACCCGTGTGTCGAGATCGTGCATCCTTTAGTAATGCTTTGTACTTGATGCATAGGGGTGTTAAAAAATGTAACTAATGTCAAGCTTCATAATTTTATTTTAGTAATGATGTAATGTATTTATTAAAATAAAGAAAAAGAAAATTTATTATTAAATAAATTGACTTATTATAGCATGAGTTTCATGCTTGGGTCATCTGTTTTTAGGTCAAAACCTCCATTGAAGGATTAAATGGTTTATGTCAAGTATTCTTATCCATGCCATAATGTAAAAGACCCTTCTTGGGCTCTATTTTATCAAAGAAAGAAATTTATTTTAATGTAAATTAGGTCTTTTAGGCATCCTCCATCAAGTCGGAGTCAAACTAGACAAGCTGGCATAACTAAGGGGGAAAAACTCCTATATAAAGATAACAATTCAACCTCATTTGGAACACACTCACCAAGTTCAATATGAAACTTCTAGGGCCAAAAAAAGAGTGAAATTCAAGAGAAGAAGAGGAAAGGGCTAGCAAAGAAGAAGGAGATCTCTATCAAGCATAAGAAGTCGAAATTCTCTCTTTCACTCTCTCACACACACATGTGAAGTTGTTGGGATGTTGGAGGGGCCGCAACTATAGTACTGAAGCTGGGCCAAAATTTTGGATCTGCTAGGGGATGAATTATGGGTTGTAGCTGCTAGACAAGAAGAAACTATTGAAGGTTGTTGAATCATAGTGGCAGGATGACTTGGTGGAGGAGGAAGGTATTTTGGTCTAGGGTCTTGGTATATCTCAACTTGAATTTGCTAGTGGAAGAGTTTGACTTGGTTTTCTACTATAAAGGGGTTTTAGCCCTGGTAGAATGCCTACATCTGGTGTCTTTGATCTTTGTGTTTTGATTTTGATAATTGCTTGATGAAACAAAGATAAAAGAAAAACATAAGAAAGTTAATAATAACTTAGAGATATCACAAGTAATTATCAACATAAGAAAATATTTCTTCCTTTTTGATTTTCTAACATGGTATCAGAGCTACGGTAAAGAAGGAGGAAAAAGGTGGACTGAAGATCTATTAAAGAAAAAGGGGATCAAACAGATGTCATTAAGGAAAAGGATTATATAAGAAGAAAATCCTACTGCATGTCAACTTCAATGAAGGGGAAAACAAGCTAAAGGGAACCTCCAACTATAGGGCATGGAAAAAGAGGATATATCCTATCTTCGAAAAGAAAAAAAAATTGAATGTGTTTCAGAAAAAGTCACGAAACCTGTTGATGAAACAGAGAAAAAGAATTTCAAAAAAATCAAAATCTTGGCCTAATAAGAAAATCCAATGTTTTGGTGAGGAGAAATCCAATGTTTTGGTGACGAGAAACACAATATAGATCTACACTATGAGCAACAAGAACACAAAATCCAAGGGGTTATCACCATGCCATGGTCTAGTGGACATCGTCTTCATTAATTTTACATAGCTTTGACGTGCTGTTAGCCGTGGTTGCAACTTTGATCACAACAGTACCCTCCATTATTTTCTTGCCACCCGATATGAATCGAATTTACGAACTTGGAAAAATAAGTACCCAGAATTCCATGAAAATGACATAGATATTATCGATTTCTTGTTGTCTTAATATACCTTATATACACCACCATTACTTATTTGACCTCTCTTGCTTCCTTCTAGTGATTATAGGAAGGATGCAAAAAGACAAAACAAATGTAACAAGCAATTTAAAAGTAAAAGTCGTTTAGGTGTTGAAGGAGGTGGATACACAAACGATCTTTTGTGCTCATCTGGTTAAGTGTGGATCGTTTCATTTAGGTATTTATTAAGTGAGAGAGGTTCAGTCACTCTCCATCCCCATGTCTCCTTCACAGGAGGCTTGCTTACTGTCCTTTGCCCTACTGACTTTTCTCCCTTCCAAGAATTTAGTGCTCAACACAGCTTCAGATACCGGTCAAACCATCATGCAGGTTCTTGTTAAATCTGGCCAAGATTTTCTCTCCAACTAGGTGGAGTCTCTGCACACCGTAGGATTAGCAGATAGACTGAGGTCCAGGGAAAAAAACTATGGAGAGACGTCAGCAGAGACATGAGTGGATTTGATGAACATGCACGACATGTGAAAATGGAAAGAAACAGATCTGTGAACAGGCTTCGGTCACGTGAGAGAGTTTGACTACAAGCGCTTGTATTGCCAAAGTCATGTAAATATTACTCCAAAAGCAAGAAAATGAACATGAACCCGTGACACCTTATGCTTTCCAACTCCGTAATGAAAACTAATATTAATGCGTTGTCTAAACATGCAACATTTTAGTTTTTTTAGTCTTTTTGGCCGGTGAATTTCTTTTTGCCGAATCTTAATTTTTTTTTTTTTAATTT